>JARHVA010008916.1:0-315000 GCA_037957365.1 Torreya grandis | reverse complement strand
ATTGTAGTAAGTTCCATATCATGAGGGTCACAATTCACCACATTTATCTTTTATTTTATAGACTCATATGCTACAACTGAACCATCTTGTATAATAAATTCTCCAATTCCATCCTTAGATGCATCCATGATCATTAAGAATTGAACATTAGGATTGGGAACTCTTAGCATTGGTGTCAAATTAAGCCTCCTTTTCAGCTCTTTAAAGGTTTTTACATACTTTTATGACAAAATAGACCTCTTATTCTTCCACTGAAGTGAGGTAATTGGGTTAGCTATCTTTTATAAATTTGGAATAAATTTCCTATAATAGCCTATTAATCCCATAAAAATCCTTACCTCATGCATATTCTTAGGTGTTGGTCATTCCATTATGGCTCTTATCTTCATTAGATCTATTTAAATCCCATTCAAAGAGATAATGTGTCCCATATATTGCACTTATTTTTAAAAATGCACACTTGTATAATTATTATATAATCTATGCTTCCACAAACATTACAAAACTAGTTCTAGATGTTGAAGATGTTCTTCTTCATCCTTAGAATATATGAAGATGTCATCTAGAAAACCCAACACAAAATGATCTATATAATATCTAAACACACTATTCATGAGATTCATAAATGTTTTTAAAGCATTTGTCAACCCAAAAGGTAAAATTGTGAATTCATAATGCCCATATCATGTTTTAAATGATATTTTAAGAATATCCTCATCTTGGATTCTTGATTGATGATACTCTACTCTAAGATCAATCTTGGAAAATATTATTTCCCCTCACATCTGATCAAAGAGATCATCAATACGAGGTAGCAGATATATGTTCTTAACTACCACCTTATTCAACATCTTGTAATCAATACATGGGTGAAGAGTACCATCCTTTTTCTTGATAAAAACTCCTGAAGTTGAGCTTTTAACTCAACTAATTCAATAGTTATCATCCTATATGGTGCCTTAGATTTTGATTATGATTTAGGTATGATAATCAAGAAATCAAACTCATGTTTAGGTGGTAATCTATGTAATTCTTTTGGCAGTACATCCTTTAAGTTACTTTAAAAAGGATAATCCTCGATGGATGGTTCCTTATATTCCTCCATCTCATTTATTTTAATAATAAATTCTTGGCATCCCTTTCTCTTAGCCTTCTTGAGTTGAATTGTAGAAATATGCCTAAGCTTCAACTCTCTTTTCTCACCCTAAAGTTGTGTCTAATTTTTAAAATCATCTTAACACTTAACATTCTTCAAATAACAATAAACCTTAGCTTTATGCTCCACAAGATAATTGACTCCTAAGATCACATCATATGACCCTAATAGTGTAGTATACAAATCCACAACTATAGTGAATTCAGGCAACCTCATCTCAACTTTTACTAGACACTTGTCAACCTTGATCTTTGACTCATTCTCATACTATATTAAACATGAATTTTCTATAACTCTAGCTTTTCTAGACAACTTACTAAACATTATAGGAGCAATAAAACATTATGTATACCCAGTGTCAATCAAAATAAAAATTAGATGATCAAACAAAATACATGATAGTTCAATATGTGAAGTTTAGAACTCAGCCTAATGATTATCAATAGTTACATGAATTCACTACTAAAATATTTCTTGTTAAGAATCAAAACCCTTGTTCTTTCCACCTAACTTATCTTGAGTACACTCTCAAACATAATGGTCACCTCCATAAATGCAACAACATCTAGGTGGTCCTTTCCTATCAAACTATTGGTTTCCCTTGAAACCACCTTTTAAACCATTTCTAAGTTTCCTATTCCCTATGCTACTATTGAACATAGAATTATAGTTCTTGAACTGGCCCTTAGAGTCTCCACTCCTCTATTTCCAGTTATTATTTTTGAAATTCAATTTAGAACTTCCAAACTTTTTCTTGAACTTATATTTGACTTGGGTAAGAGATTATAGCTTCTACTCCTACTTGACTACCTTCTCAAAGATGTAATCCATGGTAGATGGCCCATGCACATCCACATCACAACCAATTTTGGGGTTTAATCCCTAATGAATTTCTTGATTCTAAACCTCTCATCTACCTGATACCAAGGTACATACTTTAGAAGCTTAATGAATTGATCCAAATATTCATTTATAGAAAGGTCTCCTTGCTTAAGGTTCTAAAAATTCATCAGCTTCTAATCAAAATATCACTGAGAAAGCCATCATGACCTAAATAATGTCATAAACTACTCCCAAGTGGTGGTGGTAGAGGTGAGGTTCATCTTGAACTTCTTATTTTCCCACCAAGTTATTGTTTCTCCAGCAAGCTGATATGCTCTCTAGACTACTTTGGTGACTTTCAAGTAATTTTGTATCTCAAAATATTTTTCCATCTCTATCATTTGTGCTTAAGCTCAATCTCTCAAAATTATTCCATTGAACTTGGGTGGATTCACCTTTTTCATATCTCATGCCAACTCTATAGTTACTTAAGCTCTTGCATCTTATGGCACTTCCTCATACCTCTACTCTTGATAATTTTCCTACTCAGCAAGATGCTCTTCAAATTCTTTCTAAATATTCTCCTCAGAAAGCCCATGTACTTCTTATATTAGGGTTATGATTTGGTTCCTAGATTTGTCCATGGTCACAAGGATTTGATACAACTTCATAACTTAGTGGCAAACTAATTTGGATCTATTGGAGGATTGGTATTTGAGGTACCCTCACCTCTAGGTCTAGCATGCACCATTATTCTTCCTACTTAACATGAGAATATATTTATGTTAGTAGATACATAAAGTCCTAGAGTTTGAACCTCAGCTCTGATACTACAATATAACAATGTCACTGGGTTTTATTATAATCGTGTTTTTTTTTTTAAAATTAAGTACATAAATTCATCTTAATAGATTTCATCACCATGAAACTTACATAGTGTGATATTTAACTAAATACATTATTTTTAGCATGCCAATAAAAAGGCCTATAATTAATCTATTTACCTAATGATCATAATACCAATAATATATCATGAATAGGTATAATGTTGATTACATAAATCAAGACTGCATTAATTCATAAAAGTATTATTACAAATTCAGCCACAACTGATACAATATTACATCCAACTATTGTATGGTACATGTGAATAAAAAGTATAGTTTCAACAATATAAATGTCTTAATAATAATATACAATGATATAAATCTTCATAGATCATGGAGGTCTCAATAAACTCATAGTATCTTGAAGTAATCTCAAGTTTTGTCTCTAGAACAGTATTGTTGTGTGGAGGGAGTGCATCATCTGAGTGCTTTTCCACACTAACCATGGACCATCGATCCCTTGCACTATCTACCAACCAGGGGATGGGACTCCCTTCATAGATGGGTAGATAATGACAATTTAGGAATCCATAGTGATAAACAAGAACCCGTGTGTTATAAGATAACTAATACATGATGTATATCATAAAGAATTCCATTTTAACATGATATCGTACAAACAAGTAAACTAAATAAAACTTATAAAATGATAATGTTTAACTATAAACATTACTTTGGCCAAAGTTTAGATGTAGTTATTGATCTCTAGGATCAGTCAATTACATACACACCACTCAATCAGATTACACCTCATCTACACATTAGTGGCACTAATTAAGTGAGTGGAATTCATCACACTAGTTATTTAGGGTCATTAATGCAAGATTTGGTTATATATATAATACTATAAAAAATAATAGATTCATACAAAATATTTCCTATTAGTAGATTTAAAATGTGTTAAACATAGAAATATCAAATACATACATTTAATCTATCAATTATAATGCAATTAATCTTAAATATCAAATACATACATAATTGAATGTTCCATCAAACCATTAACCATTCCTATAACTTACCCATGCTAACTAAATACACCCATATGTATTTGTTATATCATGTAATGTTCACTAACTAAGTGTGTGTATATATATGATATACACATTTTAGGTTTAAACAAAATCAACAATTCATATGTATTACATATATATTTATACCAACTAAACACTCAACTATGTATATAATTAATTAATTCAACAGACTATATAAATTTCATTATATACATTATACTCTAACTAGATGAACTTTTATGCATAAACTAGAGTATCTCTTATACTATCTAACGCAAACTTAATCATTATAACTAACTCATCTAGTTTATAATCAAATGTTAAGTAAAGTTTCACGACTGTGTTTTATATCCTTATAACTCATAGTCCTTAATTTACTTATCCACTTTTACACAGTCCCTTTATACAACTCAATCCATGTCTATAATTAACAAATTTTTGTATAAAGGAAGTATATTCTCCATATGCACATAGTCCTATATATGGATCCAACCAACTATAGATAAATATAGTTGAACTTATGGTGAATATATATACTCCAACTTTTATGATTTTTATAACACAAGATACACAATCAAATATTTAAACTCAGCCCTCTATATTATATAGCTCACATCGAGTCTATTATAGACACTATTAACTATATATATATATATATATATATAGTTAATAGTGTCTATAATAGACTCGATGTATATATATATATATATATATATATATATATATATATATATATATATATATATATATATATATATATATATAAGTATATTTGAATATAATTGAGTTTAATATTTTGCCCAAAAACTTATGAGCACGTTAAATAAATATATATATCAAATCAAATACTCAACCATATCAAATATATGTGTAAGGATCTTATTATAAGAGATGATGTATTTCATATCACATAGTCATATACTCAACTCAACCAACTGTATTATATAGTTTTCATTAAATTGATAAACATAGTTCAATCAATTTGTAACCTAACCAACTTCTTGAACTCCCTATCATAATAAAAACCTATTCGAATGTATAAATAAGAGTTTTGTTATTTAATCGATGTACATATTTGAAAGACATAAACTTATCTAGTTTTGCTTATATAACTTTGTAAACAAATCTCGATGTTTGATTTAAGGATATATTAAACAATCACCACAATCTTATAGTTGTACACATATATTATTACCCTTAAATTTTGGCTAAGTATTATCCATTTTGGCACAAGACCGACACGATGTGGAAGGAGCATAGCATAGAAAGATTATAGCACAAAACTTGATAGGTGAAGAAGCACCATGACACGAAAACTATAGGGTATGAGAGGACAAAGGCATAGAAACCTAGCACAAGAGGACCCAATCAAAGAAGAATTAGTCATGAGGAACTTGAGAACATAGGACTCAAAACTGAATCAGTTAGTGATAAGGAACCTGAGAACATAGGACTCAAAATTGAAGTGGAAGATTTGGGGAGCGTGTAAGAAGCAAGAGAAGTTAATGAGTGTTTCATATGGGACACCTAGCCCTTATTGATTAGAATTTATGCACCGACCGTGAGAATATGAACACATGGTAGCAAGTATCTAGCATAGTACGAGTATATAGGGGCACAAAGGCTTGTGTCTTTAAGCAAAGCTAGTTGATTAAGAGCCATAAATATTTTTTTGTTGAGAGTCCATTGGTTATTTATTCTTTCCATTAATGATGTAAACACTTGGTTAGGGATAAACAAGTATAAATACCCCTATTGTAATGGATGGATGGTGATTAATTTCTGAATGCTCATGCTTAATATATGAGTTATGGACATTACATAATTTTCTTGTGTTCATGATAGTTGAATGTGTTGTTTTAGTTTGAGAGTAATAACTAGAACTTAGTAGGGAACCTAACTTACCTTTTCTTTTTCTAAAGTAACAACATTAACTAGTGATGGTAGTAGTTTGTGTAATCATGGTGACCGATCTTCGAAACACTAAAATCAAAGTAGTTTATTTTATGCTTTTATGTAATATCTATTTAAATACATAAAAATAAGAATATTACTTAAGGCAATAACTATAAGCAACAATACTCATGGGAACTGGTCTCTAGTTGCACACTTCAGGTGAGCACATAAGATAATGGTCTTGTGTGAAAGGGCCAGTATAGAAGTTCATTAGGCTAGACTCCAATGTTGAAGCTATAGTAACAATACAAAACCCAATATTTTGATTCCATTACCAAGAATCGAAGCACTTATTACTTAGTCATGGAAAATGTTTGAGCACATTACTCTTGAGAATATAAAATAATGGATTATCAGAGTTGAAGATAATTTTATAGTTCCCTACCTTGAACCAAGAGCTTTTACATAGAAGTGGGTAGAGTAAAATCTCTATAGTGCATTGTATAAAACTTTCTTTGCTAAGATCCTAGATCATTTGCACATTTGGCTCTCTTTATATGCTCAAGGATGGTCCCAAAACCTTGGAAGGCTATAGTCTTGGACCCTAGAGTGATAAAGAGCTTTAGCATGACTTAGAACCTCATGGACTATAGCTATTAACATTTGGTGGAAATGAGTTTTGAACAGCTACATTTTGGAGTATGTTGTATCCACCTATTCATGTCTTGAAGAATCCAAGTTCCAGTTCCTCTAAGAACTACATGGTCGCTACATTAGACATTTTGCTTCAAAAATCAAGAAGTTATTTATTGACTTGGGACTTGAGACTATTCCAATAGAGACATAAATCTTTTCGTGCATGAGCCATACATTTGGGAGGGGAGTAGAGAAGAGTTGATAAAAGATTATGGGTTTAAAATGGTATCCAATCAGTAGGCATTATGGAAGTAGAAGTATGATGAATCTTGAAAATTGATAATAGGAGTTAGTAATGTGGCAAAGGATTGGGAAAACTTATGAAGTGTTGTTATGATACATAGGGAAGCAAAGACACACAAAGAATACCCCATCACTTTTGAGTCATGCCCTATGCCACTAATATCATACAAAGGAGAAACTAGTTGGATGATAGGAACTAAATAACCAAGTATGAACCAACCAAGATCCCCAACCATAGTGTGTGTTCATGCTCTTGCATTAGACAAAGTACACATACATAATTGAGACATAGACAATGTGGAATCAAAGACTAAGCTAGTAAGGGATACTAGAACTGAGATATTTGACACTCATACAGACTTAACACTTTCCTTCCCTCTTCAAAGGAATTTCATTGAATAATTTGGGATACCTAGAGGGCCTAGCCCACAAAGTGGATAGAGTATAGGCCCAATTTTGGTTAATGACCTACCTATCATACCCCATATCATGAGTGCTACTATTGGAGGCATTAGAGATGGATTCAATGGAGGCATAGGATGAGGTAGTGGACTTCCTCCTCAAGGGACAGGGGTTGGAGGTTCTCAAAAATTACCAGTTTGGGCACCTCAACCAATAATTTTATATTGAAAAATTATGCTCCACTTACTAGAATATCAAAGTGTGGAGAATACAGTTGATCACATCTACAAATGTGAACTTATTTGGAGGGAGTGAGGCATCACCTCTTCTGATCGTAAAGCCACATAGTTCATAGCTACACTTTTGGAGTGTACACATAAATAGTATAGAAAGTTTGACCCTCAACAAGATTTCATCGACTATGATCAACTTAAAATAACATTTCTTCAAGAGTTTGACATTCTAGAATTTGAACAATAAAGCATAGCCATGCTAAAGTACATCAAATAGGAACTTATTAAAAGTGTATGAGAGTATGATGCAAGGTTTAAAACACTTTTGTCAAATTTTTCCTTCAAAATCAATTCTACACAATACACACAATGGTTTTTTGGAGGTTTTTTACTATCCTTCTAATGAACATTATCTGAGAAGACTTTCACTAGCCCGTGAAAAGTGTTGGAAGCTACCCTCCATGTTGAAGCAGTTAGAAGTATCAATATAGGGATCAGTCCATATATGGAAGCTCATATAGCTGCAATGGATCATATCTTGAAAAATTAACAATAAATAATGCACATGATACTCGTAGCAGTCTCTTATACATTGATTATGAATCTGAAGCTCACACTTGAAGTAACTACCCATAAAAGAACATCTACATTGTATTGAAGCAGTCGTGTGAAATATACCATGAAGAACATGATGTATATTCTTTCCCTTTTTTTTAATGAGCAACACACTCAAAGGTGTCTACTTATTTTAATATATGTGATGCCTATACTCATGACACTAATTATTCCTAACTGATTAGTGACATCCATGAAGTCTGAGTGTGTGGTATGTATCAAACTTTTGTAGCCAATAACTAGGATAATAGTGGCTACCAGGGTCAAGGACAAGGATGAGGATGATAAGGTGGTCATTTCCTTCCTAATACATGTTAAAAATGTGGATCCCTAAACCACTACCAAAGAGATTGTTTGGACTACCTTATATGTGCATCCTAAAAAGGACCACTAGTTGGAAGAGTGTCTTGACTTGTATGTAGTTATCACTTAGGAGTGAAACAATAAGGGTGTCAGCATGATACAAGTTGAGAAACCACATTGGAATGTGTGTTCAGGCACCCCAACTATTCAACAAGTGAATATTACCATGTGTAGTAGAGGACAGTCTTAATCTATCTCAAATTTTATTAAAAAACTTTAGCGTGAAGAACCATGAGTAAGAAAGTATCTTAATGCCTAGTAGCAAAAGGATGTCCTCTAAGATACAATGGCATTGGTATAAGAAGTCTAAGGAGATATTAAATTCTTTAAGGATAAAGAAGCAATGTAGTATGTTGTGGTATAAAGGGTAGTTGAACTATAAAATGTGACACGTGATGACTTTTGAGAACTATGCAAGCACATGCTAGATAAGGACATTGTCCCATAGCTGAGTGTTTTGGATTAAGAATAAAGTAAAAGCAACACATGATGATAAACCCCAACTCACTTGATAGATTGAGGATTATCACATGAATCATGCTGAGAGATAGGACACTCTTATTCCCTTTTCCCCTGGAAGAAAGGGAAATACTAGTCAATGTTGTCATCAATGGATGGGTAATCTAGGACATACTAGTTGAAACTGACATAAAAGTGAATGTCCTCACCAAAGATGCCTATTAAAAAATGGCTAGTCCAACATTATAGCTAATGAGCTCAAAATATGGCTCATTATTGACATGTTATTTTCCTCAATTCATCTCTCTAAGGATATTATTGTTAGGTTGTGGAGCTAAAAGCTTCAACTATGCAGACGAAGAGGAGGTTGCTAAAGTTCTAGAAACACTGGCATCGGCAGTATAATTGACGTCAGTCATGATGAATGCAAAAGGCAACCGGCATCGGCAGGGAGTTGGTCGACGTCGGTCAGCACCAGTCAGATAGGGATCGACGTCGGTCGCCTGTGTGTTCCAGAACTATTCGTTACATGAACAGTTAGTTCGTTGAATTGAGTGTTTACATGTAAAGGCTATTTTGAGTCTTGAGCTGTGTGTCTATTATTAGTAAACTAAGAGTCTAAGTTATTGTTTAAGTTTGGGATCTATTTATAGACCCATTGGCATGTATTGTAATTATGAGCTAAAAAGGAAGGCAAGGAAGATCCTTCCATTGTAAGATCATTGAGTTGCAAGTTATTGCAAGCTCATAGGAGATCTACATGTGTAAGTATGGTCTGTTGAATTTTAGGTTACAGGTTCATGGGAGATCTACTTGATGTACTTTAGAGTGCTTGGTACTGGTAAGGTTATTACTAACTGGTTGGAGAGGTGAACACTAATTTTGTGTGTGAGTTGTGTGTTGGGACCTTTTTTGGTAGGAGAGTGAACTCTTGAAGAATTACTATACACTTGAGGTGTGGGAAGCCTCTCGAAGGTGGGAGAAGAAGTGGCATCTTCTTTATTGTATTCTTTTCTATACAAGTATTAATACAAGATTGTGTATTGTCTCTCATATTCTATGTTATTTGTGAATTCTAGTTACTTGTACTTCTGGATAATTTTGCATATTTAATTGCTTGTATTTGGTGATCATATTGTGCTCTTTCTGAGGAGCAATATCCTAACAAGTGGGATCAGAACAAGGTGTGTTGTTCTTGGATTCCCCAACTATTGGTATCAGAGCTTTTGGTTGGGATACTAACAGGTTGGATTAGATCTGGTTAGTGTGTGTTGATTACAGGTTACTCACAGGGGTTTCTATTTGAGTGGGAGTAGAGCAATGGCAGAAGAAAATAAGCTACGAATGGATAAGTTTAATGGCAAGAACTATCAATTATGGAGGATACAGATTCAAGATTATCTATATCAGAAAGATTTTTACTTACCGTTGGGTGGGGTTGATTGCAAGCCCCGGGATATGAAAGATGAAGAATGGGAGGTTCTTGATCGGAAGGCTCTGGGATCTATAAGGTTGAGTCTTGCATCATCTATGATTTCCAACTTATCACACGCTAAGACAATGGTAGAGTTGATGGAATCTTTGGCAAATTTATATGAAAAACCCTCAGCTTCGAATAAGGTATTTCTTATGAAGCAATTATTTAATTTGCAAATGTTGGAAGGTGGATCTGTTCATAGTCATCTTAGTGATTTCCATGGTTTGATAAACTAGTTAAGTTCAGTCAATATTGATTTTGATGATGAAATTAAGGCTCTCTTAATTTTATGCTCATTACCTAAAAGTTGGGAGAGTTTGGTAATGGCAGTTAGCAATACTGTGTCTGCTTCAAAAATCTTAAAAGTGGATGATGTAGTGAGTGTAATCTTGAATGAAGAGATACGCAGAAAAAGCACAGGTGAATCATCAGGGAATGCTTTGAGTGTTGAAGGCAGAGGAAGGCAAAGAGAGAAGATAGAGCATGGGAGATCAAGGTTAAAGATAGGCAGGAGATCCAAGTCCAGGTATGGCAGAATAACCTGCTGGAAATGTGGAAAGCAAGGGCACTTAAAGAGAGATTGTAGGTCAGATGAAGTTTAGCATGAAGGACATGAAGAAGAAGCAGATGTTGCAGATTTCATTACACAAGATGCTCTGGTATGTTCCTTAGATAAAGTAGAATCTTGGGTTTTAAATTCTAGTGCCCCTTTTCATGCATCCCCAAATAGGGAATTTTTTCATGAGTATGTCCAGGGAGACTTTGGAGAAATTTGTTTAGGGGATGGTAAGCCTTGTCAAATGGTTGGCAAAGGGAAAGTGAAGCTAAAATTGTAGATAGGTAACACATGGGTGTTGAAAGAGGTCATGCATGTCCTAGTTCTAGATTGGAATTTGATTTCTATAAGAAGTTTGGGTGATGAGGGTTGCACAGTAACTCTCACAGTGGACTCTTGGAAGATTACCAAGGGTGCACTTGTTGTAACCAGAGGTAAGAAAGTAGGTACACTTTATCTATCTACTTGTATTATTGATTATCTTTCTGGGTTATCTACTTTCAGCTGTAGATTCGAAGATGTGGCTTAATAGGCTTGGTCACATGAATAAGAAGGAGATGCATGTTCTTGAGTCAAAGGGTATGCTTTTGGATTTGAAAAGCATGAATCAAGATTTCTATATGCAGAAGAAGAAAGTGACATTTCTTGAGGAATCTGATGTTAGTGACAAGAACAGGAAAGCCTTGGTTTTCAAGGAGAAGATGACGGACAGGTATTAGTCAAAGGGGCTAAAGAATTTTGAGCAGAGCAAGGTTGATTTGGACAAGGGTTTGATCCAAAAGGAGCTCATGGGTAGAAGTCAATTCTCACAAGAAAAACACAAAGACTGACATCGGTTAGAAAATCGGTGTCAGCATCCAGACAGGGACTGATGTCGGCTATGTGCAACCTAATGTTGGTGACTCAGGGATAGATAAACACCAGCGTTAACCAGGGGGAACCGACGTCGGTGATGAGGCAGTCACATGGAATCGATGTTGGTCAGGTGCAGACTGAGATGTGATTGGCATCGGTCACTGAGATGGATTTTGGGTGGATAGCAAGCTGTCAAGGAGTCTCAAGCACCCATATGGAGGACTTAAAGGGTAAGTAAGCCTCAAATTCATCATTTCCCTTCTTTACACTACTTGTTGCTCATTGATGGTAAAGGACCAGGAAGTTATTAGAGAAGCAGAGCAGGTAGATCCAGGAAATAGTGGGAGCTTGGCATGGATGAAGGATGTGATTCCTTGGAGGAGAACCAAATGAAAGTTTTGGGTGGGGTTGCCAGCTAGAAGTAAGCACTGAGAGACGAATGGATGTTCAGGATAAAGAAGAGCGAGAATGGACACGTGAGATAGAAGGTCAGGGTATATGGTCTTGAATAAGCTGCAGGATAATGGAGGTTTGATCATTGTGTTTCTCTTTACCAGGTTGGATAATATTAGCTACATTATCCTATTACTGTATGATGTGCTTGTTGCAGGGTTACATATACAGGGAGTTGCTGAACTAAAGGTAAAGCTAGTTCAGAGGTGTGTCATGAGGAATCTGGGAGTAGCAAGGTTCTTTGGCATGAGTGTGTTCTAGGGACATGAAAGATCATATGTTGACTTTGTTTTAGGATGATTGTGTGAGACTGGTTAGCACGTCGATGGTTGGACAGTTCACAGAACAGTGTCTTGATTCACATAATGAGGTTAAGTGCATGGTATGTACTAGACCTAAGTTTTCCCAAGCAATGGGAGTTGTCACAAGTTTGGAGCCAATTCAGGAAAGAAGCATTAGAGGGTAGTTGAGTGGATTCTTAGAGGGACCAGCAGCAGGTGCACATGCTATGCAGGGTCAAGTTATTTTCTACATGGTTTATAGATGCGGATGTGGCAGGTGATTTGGATGACAGGTGTTGCACCATAGGATTTGTGGTGGTTGGTCTTCAGACTGATCTTGAAGAGGGATACAAAGCCAAGGGAACAAACTAGATGATGTATAGGTATAGGTACAGTTGCAGCTATTTATCTCCAAGTGGGAGATTGTTAGGTTGTGGAGCTAAAAGCTTTAACTATGTAGACGAAGAGGAGGTTGCTGAAGTTCCAGAGACACCGGCATCGACAATATAACCGACGTCAATCATGATGAATGTAGAAGGCAACCAGCATCGGCAGGGAGTCAGCTGACGTCGGTTAGCACCAGTCAGACAAGGACTGACGTCGGTCGCCTGTGTTCCAAAACTGTTCGTTACACGAATAGTTAGTTTGTTGAACTGAGTGTTTGCATGTAAAGGCTATTTTGAGTCTTGAGCTACGTGTCTATTATTAGTAAACTAAGAGTCTAAGTTATTGTTTAAGTCTGGGATCTATTTATAGACCCATTGGCATGTATTGTAATTATGAGCTAAAAAGGAAGGCAAGGAAGATCCTTCCATTGTAAGATCATTGAGTTGCAGGTTGTTGCAAGCTCATAGGAGATCTACATGTGTAAGTATGGTCTATTGAATTTGCAAGTTGCAAGTTCATGGGAGATCTACTTGAAGTACTTTAGAGTGCTTGGTACTGGCAGGGTTATTACTAACTGGTTGGAGAGGTGAACACCAATTCTATGTGTGAGTTGTGTGTTGGGACCATTTTGGGTAGGAGAGTGAACTCTTGAAGAATTACTGTACACTTGAGGTGTGGGAAGCCTTTGGAAGGTGGGAGAAGAAGTGGCATCTTCTTTATTGTATTCTTTTTTGTATGAGTATTAATACAAGATTGTGTATTGTCTCTCATATTCTGTGCTATTTGTGAATTCTAGTTACTTGTACTTCTGGATAATTCCACATGTTTAATTGCTTGTATTTGGTGATCATATTGTGCTCTTTCTGAGGAGTAGGATCCTAACAAGTGGGATCAGAACAAGGTGTGTTGTTCTTGGATTCCCCAACAATTATCTTATGCAAATCATAGATTGTTAGATAGCTATTACATGGAAAATAGATACTTGTTTTGTTTATATTGAACTAAAGACTAAACCTTTACTTTGTCACTAATGTCTAATATATAGCATGTTTTAGTATTTTTGTTGTGAAGAATGCTCAGGAAGAAGACACGGGTGATGTATAGTGAAAGTTAAATTTTGATCTCCATCTATCAAAACTATGGACTCTGCAAGCTTGTTTCTATGGACTCTACAGGCGTGTCTCTATGGATTCTATAGGCTCCTTCCTACCGATTCGGTAAGGTCAATTCCATGGAATCTGTAAAGATAAAGTTACAAATGGGGAAGCTGGTGGCTAGATAAGATGAGAGAGAATCATTCTAGCTAGAGTCAAATAAGGAAAATACCCACCTACTATTTTGTAGGATTTGCTTTTGATAAAGTTGTATATATTTAGATCTTAGGACTATTATAGGATAGCATATCTATTTCATCAGAATAATTAGATCTCTTGAAAATCCAATCTCCTATTTTGGATGAGTGGATTAACCAAGGAATCATATTGCTTTGCATCCTATTTTGAGTTGGTTGTATTATTATAAAAGGTAAGACTTTTATCATTGATATATAATAGAGATTAGAGAATAGAGGAAATATTTGTATAAGCATATTACAGGTTTTAGACAAATTGTAATCATTTTAGTTTTATGAATTATCACTTTGATTTCTAGCATTGATTAATATTTGTTCCTAAGTCTGAGAGGAGTAAGAGCCCACTCTCCTTAGAACCAAGAATTGTGTACGGTATTTATGTTATATTATATTAATTATTTGTTATAACTAATCAAAATCTTGCCAATGTTTGCATTCATTTATAAAACATTAAAACAAATTCATAGTTCAAAAGGGATTTCCTTGTTCCAAAGTCATTTCCTTTCTAAGCAAAGTGTGTTTTCTTCTATAGCAAACATGTGAAGCAAATTTCTTTTTCTAGTTAAGCATTTCCATTTTCATGCAAGCGTAAATAAGAGTGTGATTTTAATTTCAAGAAAAAAAGTGGATTTATTTGATTAAATAGTTACATCTTTTCCTTTTTATAAAAAGAGTGAATCAAGTAGTTTAGGACACATTTCTTTCATTAGTCAAAGTTAGAATAGGACCATCAAACACACCCATAAGCAATCTTCTAGATCTACCATCCTACACTTTATTGCAGACAGCTTTGGAAACCAGCCCTGGCTGATAAGACATTTATTGAATATTGATTAAATGAGGAGTTAAATGACACTCATCATTTTTGGCATCATTACTGGGGAAACAAGGTGTTAGTAAGGTAATAATTATTTGTCTAGAGTGAAAAAAATAGAAAAAAATTGTAAAAACTATAACATCCCAAAATAATTCAATAAATTGATGTATTGTCCTAGAGACTCTAATTGATGATTCATCCCAAAATTCCCATCAAGAACACAAGTTTAAACTCCTTTAACATCTTTGAGTAGTGAACTAGGAGTTATGAGTGAAACCTATCTACAAGAATCTTCAGAAACTTGGATAGAAACTAGGCCATTGCCACAAGCAAGCCCCATAGGACAAATTCCTCAGGATCAATCTCTTGTAGGAAGACATTATTTAGAAATTGCCAAGGACTTAGAAGAAGCATTTTAAAAGTCCATAGCTAAATAAAATTTTGAGAACTTTGAAATTGATACCATAAATATTCAGTGGGAAGATCATACCAACTTTGAAACATCATCAGAAGAAGAAAATATGGCTCTCCAACAAAATCAATAACTTGCACAACTAGGAAGGAATTTTTCCTTTCCTATTGTTGTAGATCATAATGATCAAACCCCCATGGAAAATATTTCACCAGCTAATCTACCAAATTTTTGGGGAAGATCTATAGAAGATCTTGATCAATTTCTATTTGAGTTTAAGGTGATATGTTAAACCTATGATTACACAATAGATAGCCAGAAATTAAAACTATTTCCCTCTACACTTAAAGATGAAGCTATGAGATGGTTCATGGTTTTACCTGGTGATTGTATTAGTAACATGGGATGACATGGAGATAGAATTCTTGAATAATTACCAAGATTATTACCAAGTGTGAGAAAGAAAAGAGGATTTCTTCAAAATCAAACAGAATGAGGATGAATCTTTAGAGGATTATTTGGATAGATTCATGTTCACTCATAAAAGAAGTAATTATCCACTAACTAAAAAAGTTTAAAAATTGGTTTTCTTAAAAGGTTTGGACAAAGATATTAGAGATGCCTTAAATTTGATGGGAGGTGGAGATATAAATAAGTTGGCTTTCGATTAGATTTTTTAGCTTTGTACCAACTACTCTCAAACAAAACCTAAAATTAAGAGAGGAAGGTTTGGGAAATCTAATGAAATGGGTAAGATAATGAAAGAATTTACCAATCTAAATATGAATATTCTAGTTACACTAAACAGTACTTTAGATGGCCTTCAAGCTAAGGTAAATGCAATAGAAACCTTAGTAATTTATTGTCCTAAGTGCAGATAAAAATATGCCCTTAGAGACTACCCCCTAGATAAAACTAATATGTCATCATGTGGGATGTATGATGTAACATATCATGATACCAAACATTGCACCCTTAAGCCTGTTTTAAAAAATCAAATGAAAACACAAGTCCAATCCACTGAAGAAGTAAATTATATTCAGAGACAAAACTTTGCCCCACAAAACCAAGCTTAAGGACAGTTTAATGTAAGAAACCCAATTAATCCATGGATGGCACCATGGAATGTTTCAGTTCCTTCACCTTTTTGGAATCAACCCCAAATTCCATCAATCCAAAATCCATGGGCAAGACAAGATTGGATGCCAACACCCCCATGGATGGTGCCATAGCCACAACAACAATGGGTCCCATAGCACCAATGGATTCCACAGTAATATCAATAATGGAATCTGCAATGGAACCCACAATAACAATTCACCTAACCAAGAAGACCACTTCAATAGCAAACTATTATGCCACCCCCAGTTATTCAGCAACAAGGACAAATCAATCAACCCTTAATGCATGCACAACTAATAGCAAATCCAAAAAATAAACAACTAGCACCTATTTATGTTAATGAACAGGAAGAGACAATGAATATTGGAGCTATTGATTATTTAGACATACATTTAAGATCAGGGAAAACTATACAAAAAACTCCAGTTCTCATTTATGAGATACTTGATGGAAATAAAATAAAAGCATCTTAATTAAACACTAGAGAAGCTGAAACAAAAATGAGCCCTGAAGCAAACAAAGAAAACACTACTACACTAGTAGTTCCTTTTCCTAAAAGATTAAAAGAAATTGATTTTAAACTAGAATCAAACTTGGTCCATGAGTTGCAAAAGATCAATATTGAGGTACCCCTACTACAAGCTATTAGGGATATACCTGAATTAAACAAGATCATCAAAAACCTTTATATCAAGACACCTGGGAGGAAAGAAAAATATCCAGAAACCATTCATGTTGATAGAAAAGTTACTGATTTATTAGCAGGAAAACTATTAGTTCCAAAATATGCAGATCTAGGAAGCCCAGTGATCACAGTCACAATCAGAGGTAAATAAATTTTTAACATCTTGGTAGATTTAGGAGTAGAAATTAATGTTATGATAATTGATACTCTCTATACATTATCTCTTATGAGAATGCAACCCACAACTATCATTCTTCAAATGGTGGACTAGTGTATAACTAAACCAGAAGGGACTATAGAAAATGTTGAAGTATTAATTGAGTCTTGGGAATATCTAGTATATTTCATGGTCTTGTGACCTAAAACAAAGAATTTAGGATATCCCATAATCCTAGGTAGACCACAGTTGGCTATTGTTTCAGCATTAATTAATTGTAGGTTAGGAGACATGACCATTTCTAATGGGTTAAAATCCAAATACATCTCTTTGTATCCTCCTACAAAACCATCAACAAATCACATACAAGAACTTTGGATGGATGAATCAGATAACACATCAAACAAAATTTCCTCCTTAGCTATGCTCACAGTTAAAAAACACTTGGAAGAATTGAATGGAGACATATACCTAAAATCTATAGACTGTACCAGTCTGAAAGCTACGAACTTTGCCAAGATGGAATCTACGAACTCTACCAGTCCAAAAACTACGGACTACCTCAATTTAAGATTCTTGGGTCAGACAGAATATTATGAAACCTCCACTTCTACTTCTATTATTTCTTCACCATATGATCATGGATTGATTTGAGAAAGTGCATGGAAATTGGCATAACAATAGCAAACTCATTTCTTAGATACATTCCATTGTTCTTTAGCAAGACTGATTCCTCCTAGAAAAGAGTTTGTTGATAATGTAACCATATTTTATAAGCTACTTCCTCATCCATGTCCTCTAAACTCATTGATTAGTAAATTTAAGCAAATATAATCTAACTACCCAAGCACAAAACCAATCATGATATTATCTGGAAAGATTTTGAACATCAATAATTAGTTAACAAATGAAGAGGAAGATCAACTCTTTGAAGTACTGGAAAGACATACCAAGGCTTTTACTTGGGATTATACCGACATGAAGGGAATTCATCCCAGCATTTGCGCTCATCACATTTACATGGAATCTGTCAAACTGGTCAGACAACCACAAAGAAGAATAAACCCAGCATTAAAGGAGATAGTCAAAATAGAGATCTAAAAATTGCTAAAAGTTGGGTTTATTTACTCCATCTCAGATAGCCAGTGGGTTTCACCCATGATAATTATGCCCAAGAAAAATAGAAAATTAAGGGTATGTGTAGATTATAGAGAGCTGAACAAAGCGACACTAAGAGATTATTTTCCTCTATCTTTCATTGATCAAGCTCATGACAACTTGGCAGGAAAGAGATATTTTTCTTTCCTAGATGGGTTTAGTGGGTATAACTAGATAATGATAGCAACTGAAGATCAAGATAAAACCATATTTACCTACCTTTGGGGAACTTTTACTTACCGAGTACTCCCATTTGGACTCTATAATGCTCCAGCAACCTTCCAAAGAGTAGTTCTGGGAATATTCTCTGACCTCACAAATGATTGTGTTGAAGTATATATGGATGATTTCACCGTTCATGGTGGAACTTATGAAGAGGCTCTTACCAACTTATAAAGAGTATTGATCAGATGTGAAGAACATCAATTATCTTTGAGCCATGAGAAATGTCTGTTGATGATGGATGAAGGAATAGTGATAAGACACCATATTTTTGCAAAAGGTATTCAAGTAGATCCAAAGAAGGTTGAAATAACATCCAACTTACCCATCTCACAAACACAAACTAAAATTAAGAGTTTTTTGGGATATGTTGGTTACTATAGATGCTTTATAGATAATTTTAGCCAAATAGCTGCCCTTATGTTTGCCTTGCTTACAAAAGATAGTACATTTAAATGGAGTGATAGTTGCCAACAGGCCTTTAAGACCATCAAATCTAAACTTGTTTCTAATCCAGTATTGAGAAGACCATATTAGACTTAGCCCTTCCATATAAACACATATGCTTCCAATACAACAATAGGAGTAGTCCTTGGACAAAAGGATGAAGAGGATAACATGTATGATATATATTATATTAGAAAAAACATGACACCTACTAAAAGAAACTACACCACAACTGAGAGGTAATTCTTAACTGTAGTCTATATAATTAAAAAATATAGACACTACATAACAGGCTACAAGGTATTTGATTATACAGACCATTCAGTTATTAGATACCTTACCAACAAACCAATTGTGGGAGGTAGAATTATTAGATGGTTGTTGCTCTTACAAGAATTTGATGTTACTATTATAGATAAACCAGGGAAGTATAATGTGGTTGTTGATTTCTTGTCAAGAATAAACACTACAAGTGAAGAAGAACCAGTAGAAGATGACTTTCCAAATGAACAACTATTTGCTATTTCATCAAAATCTCTATGGTTTGTTGATATAGCTAATTACCTCACCATAGGGAAGTTTCTTCTACAATTTTCATTCAAGAAAAAGAAATGTTTAATCAAAGAAAGTTCTTCTTTTAAATAGATTAACAGAATGCTATTCAAACTTAGACCTGACCATGTGTTTTGCAAGTGTGTAACAAATGTTAAAGCTTATGATATCATCAGAGCTTGTCATGACGAGCTAGGAGGAGGTCATTACTCAACTCAAAGAACCATATGCAAAATCCTAGGAGTAGCATACTATTGGCCTCACCTTCATCAGCAAGTAAAAAGATATGTCAGACACTATGATGCTTGTCAGAGAATTGGACAGCCTACTTTTTCAATAGAAATGCCTTTGCACCCTCATCCTCAATTGGTTTTAGAACCATTTGAGAAATGGGGAATTGATTTTATAGGTCTAGTGGATCCTCCTTCTAGAGGAAAAGAATATCTCCTAGTATGTACAGACTATGTGACCAAGTGGGCAGAAGTGGAAGTATTAACTCATGCTAGAGAAGATATGGCAGCTGATTTCTTATATTTTAAAATCATGCAAAGATTTGGTGCTCTAAGGGAGATAGTCTTAGATCAAGGACCACAGTTCATTTCAAATATGATAAAGCACTTCATGCAAGTATATCAAACTCAACATAGAAAAACATCTTCATACCATTCATAGGCTAATGGGTAAGTTGAAGTCATCAACAGAGAACTGGAAACCATTTTAACCAAGGTTGTTAATTATAGTAGAAAGGATTGGGTAGATAAGGTACCAAAATATATTTAGGCCTATAATACTACTTGGAAAATAACAACTAGATTTTCACCTTATGAATTGGCTTATGTAAGAAGCCCTTATTCTCTGTTAAATTTGAATTACAAACTTTGAAAACAGTTGTAAAAGTAGGAATTGAATTAGAAGAAATACAAAAAGAAAGACTCTTACAGCTTAATCAACTTGATGAGATGAGGATGGAAGCACTACAAAGAACTAAATTGGTACAACATCAAAGAAAATTTTGGCATGATTCATAGATCAAGCAATGGAAGATTCAGAAAGGAGATTGGGCATTGTTTTTTTATTCTAAATTTCAATAGTTTAAAGAAAAACTACAAACAAGGTGGTTGGGACCTTATCAGATTAAGGAGGTATATAAAAATAGTTATGTTAAGCTAATACCTATTGATGACAGTAGAAGAGCTCTATTAGTTAATGGACATAGATTGAAGCTTTATCAGAAACCTCTTAATAAAAAAGAATTTGTTCAAAAGGTAAAAGATCAAGTAGCCTTTCTAGAGGACTCTACTTCTTCTAGAGAACATGCTCCTTGACAGTCAATAAAATAATAATAATAAAATAAATAAATAAATAAATAAATATCAATAGTGAAAATCTTTTTAGGGACCTTATTGACAATGCATGTCCAGAAAACCAGCTTGTTGGATGGCTATGCATTGCAAAAAGGGCTTTGGCTAGAAAACTAGTAATGGTTGGCCAACAGGCAAAAACAAAATTTATAATAAAAAATAGATAATCTCATCATGTCATTATGATTGGTCATCTCCATGCAATAAAATTTGTTCTTTCAACACCTATTGACTAATCCATGTAAACTTATTTGTGCAGGACAAATGGCAAGCAAAGGATAAATCTAAGGTCAAAGTAAGTGAGACATATATTATGTTTATCTATATTAGATTAAGGAGGTCTTTAAAAATGGTTATGCTAAGCTAATACCTATTGATACATTAGAAGAGCTATGTTAGTTAATGGACATAGATTGAAGCTTTATCAGAAACCTCTTAATAAAGAAGAATTTGTTCAAAATGTAAAAGATCAAGTAGCCTTTCTAGAGGACTCTACTTCTTCTAGAGAACCTACTCCTTGACAGTTAATAAAATAATAATAATAATAATAATAATAAAATAAATAAATAAATAAACAAAAAAATATCAATAGTGAAAATCCTTTTAGGGACCCTATTGACAATGCATGCCCAGAAAACCAGCTTGCTGGCTGGCTATGCATTTCAAAAAGGGCTTTGGCTAGAAAACTAGTAATGGCTGGCCAAAGGGAAAAAACAAAATTTATAAGAAAAAATAGAGAATCTCATCATGTCATTATGATTGGTCATCTCCATGCAATAAAAGTTTTTCTTTCAACACCTATTGACTAATCCATGTAAACTTATTTGTGCGGGACAAATGGCAAGTAAAGGATAAATCTAAGGTCAAAGTAAGTGAGACATATATTCTATTTATCTATATCAGATTAAGGAGGTCTTTAAAAATGGTTATGTTAAGCTAATACCTATTGATGATAATAGAAGAGCTCTGTTAGTTAATCGACATAGATTGAAGCTTTATCAGAAACCTCTTAATAAAGAAGAATTTGTTCAAATGGTAAAAGATCAAGTAGCCTTTCTAGAGGACTCTACTTCTTCTAGAGAACCTACTCCTTGACAGTCAATAAAATAATAATAATAATAATAATAATAATAATAATAATAATAATAATAAAATAAATAAATAAACAAATAAATATCAATAGTGAAAATCTTTTTAGGGACCCTATTGACAATGCATGCCCAGAAAACTAGCTTGTTGGCTGGCTATGCATTGCAAAAAGGGCTTTGGCTAGAAAACTAGTAATGGCTAGCCAAAGGGTAAAAACAAAATTTATAAGAAAAAATAGAGAATCTCATCATGTCATTATGATTGGTCATCTCCATGTAATAAAATTCGTTCTTTCAACACCTATTGACTAATCCATGTAAACTTATTTGTGCAAGACAAATGGCAAGCAAAGGATAAATCTAAGGTCAAAGTAAGTGAGACATATATTCTATTTATCTATATCAGATTAAGGTCTTTAAAAATGGTTATGTTAAGCTAATACCTATTGATGATAGTAGAAGAGCTCTATTAGTTAATGGACATAGATTGAAGCTTTATCAGAAACCTCTTAATAAAGAAGAATTTGTCCAAAAGGTAAAAGATCAAGTAGCCTTTCTAGAGGACTCTACTTCTTCCAGAGAACCTGCTCCTTAACAGTCAATAAAATAATAATAATAATAAAATAAAAAAATAAATATCAATAGTGAAAATCTTTTTAGGGCCCTATTGACAATGCATGCCTAGAAAACCAGCTTGTTGGCTGGCTATGCATTGCAAAAAGGGCTTTGGCTAGAAAACTAGTAATGGCTAGCCAAAGGGCAAAAACAAAATTTATAAGAAAAAATAGAGAATCTCATCATGTCATTATGATTGGTCATCTCCATGCAATAAAATTTGTTCTTTCAACACCTATTGACTAATCCATGTAAACTTATTTGTGCAGGACAAATGGCAAGCAAAGGATAAATCTAAGGCCAAAGTAAGTGAGACATATATTCTATTTATCTATGTTTAGTTAACTAATTATCTTTTATTTAATTAAGACTTATTCTATAGAGATTACCCAAATTTGAACCTTCCAAAATGGAATGACATGACACATACCATAATAAAGAAGCATGCGAATGAGCCACCAAAGGTGTATGGATAAGTGTACAGCTTTGGTATAATCAATTGCATCATTAATAATGATAATGATAGGATGTCATAAATGGGGTTTTAAATAAAGTGATAAATCACTGTCACCATCAAAGTGTCATGTCATTATTTCATTCAATTTATAATAATTTGACAAAACAACTGGCACACTCCATAGAAACGTGTAGCATTGAACTGTATCAAGTAATTATCTCAAACTACAAACTCATGCAGCTGTGGAGTTTCATACAAACCATTTCATTCCTATCAATTTTAACAAAATCTAGCCTACATATCCTAAGTGATTATCACCTACAGATTTTGATAGAAGCTTGTCTAAACCCTAGTCTGAAATGAAGGAATAGATTTGTCTATAAATTTGCATAGAAATGGAACAAAAAATGAGATCAAAATCAAAGAATGTAGCAAAGTTTCACAAAGACAAAGCTTTTATGGTAGTGTTTAGAGAAAATGGCTGGCTACCTTTCATTGAAAAGTTTTAGGGTTTCAATAAAATAATGGTAAGAGAATTCATCACTAATCTCAACCCTAAAAAGGCAAACTCAAATTATAAGTCAAATCATACAAGTTCTAAAAAAAGGAATGAGAGCAATACGCAGAATTTTATTTAGTGATTTAATTAGTTAGTTTAATGGTAATGAGTAGACTAGGGCTTCATGTCTAATATATTCTAAAGAAAAATCAAAATGGATTAGTATAGATTCACTTCCTAAACCTTGGAAATTTGTAGCCAAGTGGGCACTCAAGTATATCATTTGTGAGGGGCAACATAGTCTTTTAGGACGAGATGCCATGAAAATGTTAATACACCTTAAGCATGGGAGACAAAACCCTCAGTACAAGATTAACCTCCCATCCTTCTTATATGGTTCCCTTCAAATTATGACTATAACTCCTAATGTTGTTCTTAGGTACCATGGCCTTATTCACCTAATTATCCAACATCACTTCCTTCAACAAGGACAAGAGGTCTGGGAGGAATTTTAGAATAGTGTAACACAACAACTTCCAAATATGTCTACATAAGAAACCTCAAATTTACAATAGGAACATTCATCTCCACTTACTACATCAGTTGAGAAAATAACTCTAAAGAAGAAATCACATATTGTAGTCTCAACAAAAGTCCTTCTTCAAGAAGAATCACAAGGTCTCAAATCCCTGTAGTTTCAAGGTCTCCACAAGAACCTCATGAATCTATAGTGAAACCAATTCCCTTATTAGGAAGAATAAAATTGAAATGAAAGGTTGCTATAGAACTTAAGAAGACCGAGGGTTTGATGGTTGAAATGGAAAGACAACTGACTGTAGCTCAAAGAGTGACCAAAAGAAGGAGAAGGTTAATTCTGACAGATGAAGATGAACAAGAGGCTGTAGACATTATGAATAGTCTTAAAAGGGTATCTCATTCCCCTATACATCAAAATATCTCTACAACTGTAGATGTTAAAGAAACTCCTTTCGAAAGGAACTCTCCAATTATAATGGAGGAGCCAATTTCAGAAGAAGAGCCAATCATAGTAGAGGAATCAACTATGGCAGGACAACTATATGTTTCGATTGAAATTACAATGAATAAATTAAAAGTTATATGCACAAATGAGAACGGAGAGTCATCTAATCTAAATGACCCTATTATGAAGTTAACTTTGAAGTTTTCTCAAGCTCAAGATTTAAAGCAATAACAAATAGCTGACATTACTAACTTGATCAGTCAATTGCAAAATAAGGATAATCTCAACTCATTGTTGGTATAAAAATTGGACACAGCATCTACCAATCATGCAACAGAAGTTCATAGATTAGAGGAAAAAATAAAAGAAAATGAAAGTGAACAAATAGACCTCTGGATATATGTAGAAAATCTAAAGAAACAAAATAAGAGATTGCAGAGTTTGATAAACTCTTTCAAAGCACCTTCTCCTCCTAAGGTATTTGTTGACCACAGTTGTCAAACAAGTTGTCCAGGTATTCCTACCTTGCAAATGCTAAATCAAATTGAAGAAGAATATTCCATACTTAAATAGAAAAACAAAGTTACGACTTCTTCAAACAAACTCTTGGAAAATGAAAAGAAAGAATTAGAAGCTAAGGTCCAAGATTTATAAGAAATTTTACAAGATGCATGAAAATTAGGGGAATCTCTTTTAGCATGTAGGAATCCTTCTCCTGCATATAGTTTATTTTTATTTGAATAATTTTATAGATGGCAGCTTCTACGAATTTCTTGTCATCTTATATATAAGATTTTACAGCCAACAACATTTCTAGAAATTTTCTATAGTGTTGAACCTGATCAACAGGTTTTACTTTATGAGTTTTATTTGCATGATTTGATCATAGGAGACCATGAGCACAATAAATTCTTGATAAACCTTCATTTAGGATAAGTTCAACTGAGGGCATTGCATTCTACATTCAAAAATCAACTAGCATGGAAAATCAGATTTGAGGAGTATACAAATCATGCTAAGACTATAGGATTGTGTATCAAACTAGCCTTTCCTATCCCCAGATTGATCAAACAGAATTTTAACTATGCTTGTTTAAGAGATGAAGTTAAAACTCATTATTTATAGGCTTTATATGATTGTGCTATTTCTTTTGACTTATTTTCAAGATAGAGTTTTGATTCAATGGTGATTGTAAGTGTGCAAAGGTGGAACCAACTTTCAGTGCCTCTTAAAAGACGAGAGGTCATGTCTCCAAATAACTTAAGATGGAGTATGAGAAGAGCTTCCTTAATTTTTGAAATCTTAATAGAGGTAATAAACTCTGGAGGAGAATAGAAATGGATTGGCATGAGATATAAACCCCCTTTGTTGATCATACATATTCCAGGATGGCAGAGTTGGGATCTACAATCAAAGAAGCAATTCAATATATGGAAACAAATGATTCAAGAACATCAAGGGTTTACAAGCAATTTAGACAAGCATATAACAGATAAATTTGATGAATATGATTAGAGTCAAAGTCTGGAAAGTAGATGCCAGAGTTATGAATGCTAATGAATGTTTGCAATGGGACTTGCAAAAGGTAAAGCTTGGGGGAGATGATGAGCTCAGAATATGGCTCATTATTGACATGTTATTTCCCTCAATTCATCTCTCTAAGGAATTATCTTATACAAATCATATATTGTTAGATAGTTATTACATGGAAAATAGATACTTGTCTTGTTTATATTGAACCAAAGAATAAACCTTTACTTTGTCATTAATGTCTAATACATAGCATGTTTTAGTGATTTTTGTTGTGAAGAATGCTCAGGAAGAAGACATAGGTGATGTATAGTGAAATTTCAATTTTGATCTCCATCTAGCAGAACTACAGACTTCATAGGCTTGTTTCTACAGACTCCGTAGGCTTATTTCTATGGACCCCACAGGCTTGTTTATACAAAATCTATAGGCTTGTTTCTATGGACTCTACAGGCTTATTTCTACGAACTTTGTAGGCTTGTCTCTATGGACTCCACATGCTCATTCCTACTGATTCTACAAGGTCAATTCTATGGATTTTGTAAAGATAAAGCTACAAATGGGGAAGCTGGTGGCTAGATAAGATGAGAGAGAATCATTCTAGCTGGAGTCAAATAAGGAAAATACCCACCTACTATTTTGTAGGATTTACTTTTGATAAAGTTGTATATATTTGGATCTTAGGACTATTATAAGATAGTATATATATTTCATCAGAATAATTGGATCTCTTGGAAATCTAATCTCCTATCTTTAGATGAGTGGATTGACCAAGGAATCCTATTTCTTTGCATCTTATTTTGAGTTGATTGTATTAGTATAAAAGGTAAGACTTTTGTCATTGATATATAATAGAGATTAGAGAATAGAGGAAAGATTTATACAAGCATGTTATAGGTTTTAGCCAGATTGTAATCATTTAGTTTTATGAATTATCACTTCAGTTTTTAGCATTGATTAATCTTTGTTCCTGAGTCTGAGAGGAGCAAGGGCCCACTCTCCTTGGAACCAAAAATTGTGTACGATATTTATGTTATATTATATTAACTCTTTGTTATAACTAATCAGAATCTTGATAATGTTTGCATTCATTTATAAAACATTAAAACAAATTCATAGTTCAAAAGGCATTTCCTTGTTCCAAATTCATTTCCTTCCTAAGCAAAGTGTGTTTTATTCTATAGCAAAATGTGAAGCAAATTTCCTTTTCTAATTAAACATTTCCATTTCCATGCAAGCGTAAATAGGAGTGTGATTTTAATTTCAAGAAAAAGAGTGGATTTATTTGATTAAATAGTTACATCTTTTCTTTTTTAGCAAAAGAGTGAATCAAGTAGTTTAGGACACAATTATTTCATTATTCAAAGTTAGAATAGGACCATCAAACATCCCCATAAGCAAACTTCTAGATCTATAATCCTACACCTTACTGTAGATAGCTTTGGACACTAGCCCTAGTTGACAAGACATCAATTAAATATTGATTAAATGAGGAGTTGAATGACACTCATCAGTAGCCATCACTTCAGGTGTTATTCATGGCTAACAAGACTCATGCTTTACTAATAGGTGTCCTCAAGAATGCCATAATTGACATACTTGGAGTACCCTTCATGATGGATTTTAAGGTTCTTTAATTAGTTGAGGTAGATGAATTTCCAAATCTATTTATATGTCCTTGGTATTATGAAAATAATGAAGATCTAAGTTTTAAGAAGTAGTATATTAGTTTTGAGAACATTGACCAATGTGTTATTATTCCCTTGGATCAAACATAGGGGGCCCCTTATATATAGCCCATCAATGTGGAAGAAGGTATTAACCACATCTATAATATCACTACCAGAGATGTTGAAAAAAGGGATCTAACTCTTGATAGCATTCTTAGATGGGCAAACACTCAGTCCCTCTCTGAAACTACAAGCAAAACTTGTAATTATTGGGCACATAGTAATTATGACCTCACTAGATGAGTGTGTAGTGTAATTGGAAGTCAGGATACCATTCCACATTAGTTTCATAAACATCATAGGTCCATGCACTTTATCATTGATCAATTTATGAGGGGACCAATCATATAGGCACTGATTGAAAGACTCGATGAGGCTCCATAGTTTCATGCATAAATGGAGGTACATGACTTCAAACAACACCTTAAAGAATTCTATAACATCAAAAGTGATTGTATGAGGTCATTAGTTCATTTTTTAGATGGTACAACTGAAATATGGTGGAAAACCCATCATGAGTGACTCTTTCACTAGGACCAAGTATGATTTGCCTTGCATCATTAGTTCCATCATGATAACAAAGTCAAGGGAGCAATCAACTATAGTGAAGTACTAGCACTTGAACCCCAAATAGAAGCTTATGAGTAAATGTGGAGAAATGAAAAGTCATACCTATCAAAGTAATTATGGGTGCATCTATTCTATATAACTTTACATACCCAGGTAAGGGCATGGTATGTTCATGAATAATGACACATGGGAACCTGATTTTGGCATCTCTTAAAGGAAAACATGAAATCAACCCTATTTTATTCTTCTCCAAGAATGGATTTACGCCTCACCCTCCAATCCATACATGAAGCAATTATTGGTGACCTGAGTCCCATTTAAGATCATCTAATGAATATCCATCATGTTCTTGAATAACCTTTACATCTCTTTAATGAATCATCAGCACAAGTCTTCCTGCCAGAACTAGTCATTCATCAAGACTGGCATGAAGAAATACACATAGGTAAATAAAAGCTAGTGTTTCACATGGAAAAAGTGAAGGATCCTATCCACTTAACCCTTTAATAACCCATTCGGATTTCCCTATGGACTATATTACACAAGCTATTCATGATACTGGCACTAACCTAGACAACCCTTACAATGGGCCCATTTAGATAGTTTAGCATAACATCGGCATGGAACAAGAACCAAAGATGGCTATAGTAGGAAATTACTAGACTGAAATGGAGATTTCAAAAATATTTGATTTATTAAATGAATATCAAGATGTCTTTCTAATTAATTATAGTGAAATGAAGGGAGTCTATCCATCCTTAGGAAAGATGTATATCAAGTTGATTGATAGTGCTCAACTAGTCAGAAAGTGGCCATATAGAATGAATCCCAATCTATGAGTGTGCATCAAAGAGGAAATCAATAATATGATATGCACTAGAGTAATCACCCTCATTGATGAATTTGAACGGGTTAATCCCATGGTGATTAGTATCAAGAAATATGGATGTATTTGTATTTGCATGGACTATTGAGTACTTAATGTATCTTATGTCATTGATCCCTTCCCAACATCTTTCATGAAATAAATCCTTGAAGGTGTTGTTGGATGTGAGATATATACCTTAACCAATGGCTTCTCGGGATATCATTAGGTATAGATAGTTGAAAAGGACCTATTGAAGACAATGTTTTCCATTGAATGGGGATCCTTCACATATATTGTCATGCCCTTTGGGCTAAAAAATGCCCTGACTATGTTTTCATGAGTAGCTATTGAAGCCTTTAAGGATTTCATCCATAAGTTTCTTCAAGTTTACTTAGATGATTATGTATACACATAATATTTTTAACTTTTATCAATTACTAATGATTTACATCTTACAAGAACCCATCGATACTCAATCTCTCTTAGTGTACACCCTAAGGGGTGTACTAGGAAAGGGGTGGGCAAACCTTTTGTGTTTCACAAGATTATTGTCCCTTTTTACCACACTATTACCAATCTAACCAGATCCTAAAACCATTCCCTAAGTTACTTCTCTTCCCTTGAGTATTCCTCCAGTCTTTTCTTCTTTCATTCCTCCTTTTCTTATCTTAAACTCCTTTTGGATTATCAATTGTTTTGGGTCACTTGGGTTGACCCAGTATAGTTTAGGGGTATTCTTTACTTTCTTAGCTTGTTATCCCTTTGGTTGACCTAGCTCAAACTAGGTAAATTATCCCCGAAAACACACTGGGTCAACTTGATTGACCATGTACAGTCAACATTCCTAGAAATATTTAGGGCAAGATCTGCCTATAAATATAAGATCATTTCAGTCATTATTCATATGTACAATCAAGAGTTATTATTCACTTATGCTTTTTCATAATTTGTTCTTCTACCATTCTACTTTAGGAGACTTATTTTAGGTTGCTTATTTTGGAGAATCTAGTCTTGTGAATAAGTCTTGGATGCTTTAGTCTTTCTTAGTGATCCTTACAAACCATAACAACCTGTTGTAAATCCCCTTTGGCCAAGGGAGAGAATGAGTCTTGATGGGTTCACATTCAGGTAAGTATATTCTAACTTTGTTTTCCTCTCTTTTAGTAGATAGAAGTAGCATAAGTGTTGACTTGAATAATACCATCTTTCATATTTTATTTATTAGGTTGTTACTCATACTTTAATTGAAGTTCCTCACACATGATTGTTTTCTTGCTTCTAACCCCCACTTTGTGCCATAGGCTTTAGTGTGCACTAGATTAGATTTTGATTTCTTGTTATTAGAGTACAAGTGAAAATTTTAAACCTTAGGAATCCATTAGGGTTGTTGTGTAATTATGTTAGACTGTAGGCTTTGTAACCCTTCCTAGCATGATTTATTATGATAAGTGATATAAGTGATCCCCTAGTCATGTCTAATGGATCCTCATATTGGTCAAATTCCTGCTTAATAAGCATATCCCAATTGTACATGTAGGTGTGATCTATCTTATTTGATCTAGGAATAATTATAGACATGATGCATTTTTGATTACATGCAGATTAAATAGTTAATGGTTTGGTCAAGGACCATTGTTCTAATTTGAGGGTTATGTTTGAGCATTGTCAGGGCTTACAAATATCTTTGAAATTAAATAAGTGCCTATTTACTACATCATTTGGTGTGCTCTTAGGACATATTATTTATAAGGAAGGACTTCAGGTAGACCTAGCGAAGGTGTCTATTATTCTTTGCCTCCTAGTGCCCAAGACTCTGTGTGAGGTTCATGACTTTTTGGGCCATACCAGTTACTATAGAAAGTTCATCTATAAATATGTAAATATTTCCATTCTCCTAGAGGAACTTCTAAATCATAATGAGCAATTCATATGGACTTCTTCCTATAAATAATCTTTTGAGACACTGAAGGATAAACTAGTCATCACTCCTATCCTCTAGTTTCTTGATTGGATAAAACCTTTCCATGTCCATGTTGATGCATATAGAATGTTCATTGGTGAAATATTTGCACAACTAGGTGAAGGTCACCTAGATCATCCAATCTACTTTACTAGGAAGAAATTCACTCAAGATGAAAGAAATTACCCCACTACAGAGTGCAAAGCATTATCAATGGTTTATGCTCACTAAGAGTTCCAATAATACTTATTGGCCACTCCTTTTATCTTCTATATAGATCATGAGGCCTTGAAGTACCTCATCAATAAACTAATGCTACATGGATAGATCTATTGTTGGATTGTGTCGTTCCAAGATTTCTAATTTTCCATCATGGTGACTGGGAAAGTCAATTGTGGACTTGACCACCTATCCTAAATAGAGTCCAGAGAACCATTGTGAACCATAGAGGATGAATTACTTGATGTTCAAATCTTCCGTGTTACTCATGTACCTAAGGAATTAGAGGACATTGCCATCTTTTTTACCACTAGCTTAGCACCTAATTATCTCACTCCTCAGGATAAGAAACAACTCACCCTCCATGCCATACTTTTTCAACTCATAAGGGGGGATCTTTACAAACTTGGCCATGATGAGATTCTTTGGTGCTGTGTTATGCAACATGAGCATTCTAAAGTAATTTAAGAAGTTTATTAAGGTATTGCTAGAGGACACTATACTGGAGAAGCTATCATGCATAAAGTTTCAATAGCTAGATTATGGTGGGCTACTCTTTTCCAAGATGTTAAAGCATATGTTAGATAGTGTGATATATGTTAGCATGTAGGCAAACCTAATTGAGGAGATGTTCTGCCGTTATGACCAATTATTTCTCATGAACCATTTGAGAAATGGGTCATTAGTTTTGTTGGCCCCATTACTCCAACTAGGCAAAGAATAGGTTCTCAGTACATCATCATAGCAACTGACTACTTAACGCATTAGGCTAAAGTTGAACCTAAAAAATATTATACTTCTACCACTATTATGTGCTTCATTTAGGAGAATATAATAACTCAATTTAGATGCCCACGAAGTTTCACCAGTGATTGTGATACCCATTTCTTGAATGAAAATAATGTGTCTTATTCAATGAGTTCATAAATGCACATCATAAGATGATGTCATACCACCCTCAAGTAAATGGCACTATTGAGGCCTTCAATAAGATCCTAGGCACCACCTTGATGAAGATTTATAATATTATCTACATGGACTAGGATAATAGGGTATCCATGGCCCTGTAGGCCTACTAAATAACTTACAAGCTCTCAAACAAAAGCACCCCATTCAATTTGGTATATGACATAAAAGCAATTCTTCCAGTTGAATTTTTAGTACCATCTCTCTGTATAGCATACTTAGGACAATTAGATGAATAGGTATCCTTGAAAGCATGTGTAGATGCTTTATTATAACTTGATGAATCCTGGTTCCTTGCTCATTGGAGTTAAGATGTGAAAAAGCACAAATAGAAGGTATGGCATGATCGCCACATAAATCACAAAACCTTTACTCTAGGCATAAAAATATTACTATACAACTCCAAGTTTACAGACCATCCTAGAAAACTTCGGTTCATTGGGATGGCCCTTTTGTTATTCACAACATTCAACCTACCAGAGCATGTCAATTACAAAGGTTGGATGGTCAGTTCCTTCCTAGGCATTACAATGGAAATTGGATCTAGTCATATTTCACTTCTGAATAGATGAAGTATTGTAATCAATAAGGATTTTGACATTAGTTCAGGATTTCCTATTTTTAATAAAAGCATTGTCATTATTGCATGCAAACATTTCTTAATGTAATTATCTTTAATGTATTATTTTTCTTTTCATGGAGGACCACAACTCATTTTAGTGTGGGGTAAAAGAGATCTAAAATCTTAATTTAAAGATTCTTAGGTGCACAAATTACATAGGCATGCAAGGCTCTTAGGGTGCATAAGGAATCTAGGTGTGTAAAGTGTTAAGGGTGCACAAGTCATTTAATGCATGTGAACTATGAAGCCTAAGGATATGGTATTCCCACCATTAGTTTGAATTTTGAAAGACATCTAACTTCCACAATAAGGAAATCATGAGACACAACTGTCATCAACTTCAAAGGAAGGCACGAGATGAGACGTGCCATTAATGTAGAAAGAATATTTATGGCAAGCAATGTGCCAATGATGTGATGTGATAATACCATTAAAAGCATTAAATTATAAAAGTAACGATTGAAGTATGATGATTGTTAAAGATCCACATTAATGACATGAAGTGATGGGTGAAGGGAAAGTAGTAATGACGGTGAACCCCCCTTGATCCTATAAATTAGCCAGATAACTTATTTTTACTCTTTACCTTTATATTTAATTATGATTAACATAGCCGAAGATCTAAGAACAAGTGAATACCATAGCTGAACAAGTAAATACTAGAGCTGAGAATAAGTGAATACTAGAGCTAGAATATAGATAAGTCATGATTTAATTCAAGTATTGAGGAAAGCGTCACTTCTTGCCAAGTGAAACATGAGGAGCTTTGAGACATGGCCATGAAAAAGAAGAGCTTACAGGTTACGGGTTATAGAAGTCCACCATTAGAGGGTACTCAAGCTCAAAAATTTCAAGGCATTAGATGTAACCACATATTCATTTAGAAATGTTAGACAATTTCACATCAACCTTTGGGCTCCATTAAAGGTGATGTAGCCTAAGAAAAAGGCCCTAAGAACTAAACCATTACCTATAATACTAGAGCAAGAAGTGGTACATGGGGAGGACATAGTTTTCATTAGGGAAGAAATCTTAGAAGAGAAAGTTTAGCACATGGAGAGAGAGGAAGCAAGCATGATGTGCCCAACAAAGAAGACTCAATCATCCCTACCCCCACCTCTATTGATTAATAAAATGTAGTATCTAGAATCGGTGTTATACATAGATAATTGGGTTTTCAAGGTCTCCACTTACATAATCTTTGATTATAACCATCAACAACCTAGAAATCAAGTTAAACTTCAAAATAACTATCGAGTTGAGTGTTAGAACACTAAGAACTAAGTGGTGTTTTATCTCAAGATCTTCAATACACTAGATGCTATAGAGTTGTTCCAACTTTTCAATCTACCATACATTAGAAAACCCATGAAGGCAGTTTAGTTCCTTTTCTCATGCATCAATGAGGACTATATCTACATTGTCAAGCATAATATGAATATCATGCTCAAGAGGATAAGCAAGGTCATGGGACTATAATACTCAAGGTTGGATGTGGATGATGACCTAGTAGACACTAAAGAGGTCTAAAAAATTACTACAATGCTCATGTACCAGAAGTAGGGCCACACCATGCTCATCAAGAACCTAAAGGATCTCACCCTCCAAATTGAGGTATAGATCATTATGACCAAGATTGGTGGGACTAATTAATGGAAATAAGTTGACATGACACACCTATACATTCCCCACCAAGTCACCCAAGGTTTACAATACAATTAGGCCATGTATTTTAGTTGGAAGATTGTTGAAGATGCAGAGAAAAACCATCAGATCCCTAAACATAGGTTTCCATGGGGGAATTTCTTCTCTTAATGATATTTGATGAGATTGGTGTATCAAACTACAACTCAAGAGCACTGAAGTGGACATACCCACCCATGCACAAGTCCCTTGTTGAGTGTTATAAGGCATTTGCATGTTCTCAACACATCACCCCCTCCTACAAAATCAAGATGAGGTACTGATTTGACTTCATGAGGGAGGCATTCAAAAATGAGTGGCACATCCTAAAGGATTTGCTCCCTTTGGCTATTGAGCAAGCCCAGTTTGAAATAAAGTAGCACTTCTCTCATGCACATATAAAGATGATCCCTTCTAGAGAGTTTTCTACATGGTTGAAGTTACTGTATGCCTTCTTGGCATGGTACTTCATGGACTCTATGACATGGATATATGATACACAACCCATTACCTTGTAGGTTAAGAAGATAGACTTGAAGATTCACACTCTTCAAAAAATGTTTGTATATCTAGGTAAAAAGGCTTACCGGGAGAGGAATGAGATGGACCTAATAGACATAAAGGTTAAATAGATAATGGTGAGAGAGAAAGTGCATAACTTGTTTTATATGTTACACCCTTGAAAAGATCCAAAGCGTGGATACCCTAAGCAAAAAACTTCCACCAGCACCACCATTAAAGAAGAAAAAGAACATTGAGCATGAGACCAACATGAGTGGTACACATGCACCATCAAAGCAATAGAGGACTGCCTAGGATGTTAGGACTTGGGAGCACAATTGATTACCAAGCAACTAAACACAGAATTAAACCAGAAGTAATAAGTAACTAGAAATCAGAAACAAAACAGAATATGAGAGACAATACCCAATTATATTAATACTCATCCAAAAAGAAAATACAATAAAGAAGTGCCACAATCTTCTTACCACACCTCTAGGTCTTCCCACACCTCTAGGGCATATAGTTATTTTCCCTCAAGAGCTCACTCTCTCAATTATGGTCCCAACAATCAACTCAAACACAGAGTTGTTATTCACCTCCACCAGCCAGTAACAATACTGCCAGTCCACCAGTCAGTAACAATACTGCCGATCCACCAAGTACTCCACATACTCCAAGTAGATCTCCCTTGAACTTGCAACAACCTGTAACTCAAATGATCTTACTTACCATGTATATTTCCCATGAACTTGCAACAACCTGCAAATCAAACCTGGCCTTGCACACCTACCGACCGAGATCATACACACATGAAGAACCCTTGTCCTTGCCTCACTAAGTCCTTATGATTATCCAAACCAGTACCCCAGTGGATCTTCTACCATATCTTGCTATCTCATAGATCTCCCTGATCATACACACTTGGCACCCCTGTGGAACTAGGAGGATTTATCCTTGCTCTCTTTCTTTAGAAGGAGCTAACCTTGCTCTCTCACTCTAGTACACTTTACAATACAGCCCATGAGTCTATTATATATATCTCAGGCAAACAATAATTAGACATCTAATTATAATAATTAGATCCATAGCTCAAGACTAAAATTAGTCTTTACATGTAAATAACCCGTTCAATAAACTAATTGTTCATCAACAACCAGTTCTGGAATGCACAAGCGACCGATGTCGGTCCCTATCTATCTGGAGGTGATCAACATCGGCTGACTCTTGACCGATGTCGGTTGCTCTGTAACTGGATATGACCGACATCGGTTGAGCTACCGACGTCAGTTGTTGTAACACTGAGCAACCTCCTCCTGTTTGCATCCTGGTGAAGCTTTTAACTCCACAACCTAACAATCTCCCACTTGGAGATAAATAGCTGCACTTGTACCTATACCTGTACATCATCTAATCTGTTTCCTGGCTTGTATCCCTCTTCAAGATCAATCCTGAAGACCAACCACCACACATCCTATGGTGCACCTCATGTCATCTAAGTAACCTGCCACATCCAAATCTACATACCCATGTAGAGAAGTCCCTGACCCTGCATAGCATGTATACCTGCTTTTGGTCCCTCTCAGATACCTGAGAACCCACTGAACTACTCTCCAGTGCTTCTTTCTTGGATTGGCCACAAACCTACTGACAACTCCCACTACTGGGGCAATATCATGGAGTACACATGTACTCAACCTCATCATGTGATTAGGGACCATGTTCTATGAACTGTCCATCCATAGGTGCACTTGTCATTCTACATCATGCACTAGCTTCACACAATCATCCTGAGACAACATCAACCTGTGATCTTCCCTGTCTCTAGGAATACTCATGCCAAAGAATTTCACTGCTCCCAAATTCTTCATGACATACCACTGAACTAACTTTACCTTTAGTTCAGCAAAACCCTATATGTATGCACCTACAACAAGCACATCATCCACATACAGTAACAGGATAATGTCACGACCATTATCCAACCTGGTAAAGAAACCACAATGGTTACAATGACATTGACTAAAGCCATGCTTTGTCATCCACCTATCAAACCTGTACCACTGTCCTGCAGCTTGCTCAAGACCATATGACCTGGCCTTTCATCTCACGTGTCCATCCTCTCTCTTCTTTAACCAAGGAATCCATTCATCTTTCAGTGCATTCTTTTTGGCTGGCAACCCTACCAAATCTCCCATTTGGTTCTGCACTAGGAATCAAATTCCTCATTCATGCCATGCTCCCACTATTTCCTGGATCCTTCCTGCTCTATAGTGAGCAACTAGTATAAAGAAGGGGAATAACAAATTTGAGGCTTACTTACCATTTCAGTCCTCCGTATGGGCATTTGAGACTCCTTGATAGCGTGATGTCTGCCCAAAATATGTTCCTAGTCGACCCTAGTCTGTACTAGACTGATGTCAAACCAACCTGATCACCGACGTCGGTTCCCTGACCGACGTCGATGTCCACTAGTCGCCGATGTCAATTCCCTAATCAACACTAGTAGCCACCCTGCCCGACACCACCGACTTTGCCTATTTGCACATGACCGACATTGGTGCCTACCTATTCGACGTCAATTACCCCTGATCGACGTTGGTACTTGTGTTTTTCCTGTGAGTGATGACTTTTTACCTACAAGCTCACTTTGAATCAAAACCCTATCCAAACTGCCCTGCTCAGAGTTATTCAGTCCCTTTCGCTGATCTTTGTCCATCATCTCCTCCATAAACACCAAGGCTTTCCAGTTCTTAAGTTTGTCAAAGACATCTGTCTTCCACTTAAGAACATGCATCTCCTTCTTGCTCATGTGACCAAGCCTACAAAGCCACATCTTCACAACAGAAGAAGAATCAGTAATATAAGTAGGTAGATAAAGAGTACCTACTTTCTTACCACCAGCTAATTCAAGTGCATCTGCTGTGAGAGTTCATGTGCATCTCTCATCACCCAACTTTCTTGAATAAATTAGCCTCATCTTCAGAACTAAGACCTGCATGACATCCATCAACACCCATGTGTTGGTTGTCTGCAATTTCAGCCGCACTTCCCCTTTGCCAAAACTTTGACAAGGCTCACCAACCCCTAAATAAATCTTTCCAAAGTCTCCATGAACCTTAACATGGAAAAATATTCTATTTGGGGCTGCATGGAAAGAGGCAACAGAATCTATAAACCAAGATTCTACTTTATCCAAGGAACATATTAGAACAACCAGTGCAATAATACCTGCAACACATGCTCCTTCATGCTGATCTTCTACCAACCAGCAATCTTTCTTTACCTGCTCTTTCTTTCCATAACACCGTAATTGATCATTCTTGCTTTTGAATTCCTCCATTCTTAGTGTACTTTCTTCTGCCATTGCTATACTCCCACTCAATCAAAAACCCCTGAGAGTGACCTTTAATCAAACACAAACTTGCTCCCTGCAACCTTAGCTCTGATACCACTTGTTAGGACCTGGGAGCACAATTGACTACCAAGCAACTAAACACAGAATTAAACCAGAAGTAATAAGTAACTAGAAATCAAAAACAACACAAAATATGAGAGACAATACCCAATTATATTAATACTCATCCAAAAATAAAATACAATAAAGAAGTGCCACAGTCTTCTTCCCACACCTCTAGGGCTTCCCACACCTCTAGGGCATACAGTTATTTTCCCTCAAGAGCTCACTCTCTCAATTACGGTCCCAATGATCAACTCAAACACAGAGTTATTGTTCACCTCCACTAGCCAATAATAATACTACCAGTCCACCAGTTAGTAACAATACTGCCGGTCCACCAAGTACTCCACGTACTCCAAGTAGATCTCCCTTAAACTTGCAACAACCTGCAACTCAAATGATCTTACTTACCATGTAGATCTCCCATGAACTTGCAATAACCTACAAATCAAACCTGGCCTTGCACACCTACCGACCGAGATTATACACACATGAAGAACCCTTGTCCTTGCCTCACCAAGTCCTTATGATTCTCCAAACCAGTACCCTGGTGGATCTTCTACTAGATCTTGCTATCCCACAGATCTCCCTGATCATACACACTCGGCACCCCTGTGGAACTAGGAGGAGCTATCCTTGCTCTCTTTCTTCAGAAGGAGCTAACCTTGCTCTCTCACTCTAGCACACTTTACAATATAGCCCATGAGTCTATTATATAGATATCATGTAAACAATAATTAGACATCTAATTACAATAATTAGATCTGCAGCTCAAGACTAAAATTAGTCTTTACATGCAAACAGCCCATTCAACAAACTAACTATTCATCAACAACCAATTTTGGAATGTACAGGTGACCGACGTCGGTCCTTATCTGTCTAGAGGTGACCGACATTGGCCAACTCTTGACTGATGTCGGTTGCTCTGTAACTAGATATGACTGACGTCGGTTGAGCTGTCGACATCGGTTGCTGTAACACTGAGCAACCTCCTCCTGTTTGCATCCTGGTGAAGCTTTTAACTCCATAACCTAGCATAGGATTCACAACAAGGCTCCTCATCTCCACTCCCATCTCCACCTCACCCTTTTCTACCATACCCATCTCCACTTCACCATTCTCCACCTTGCCCATCCCCACCTATCCCTTCTCCATCGTTCCCATATCTACTACACCCTTAACATCCCTAATGATCTCCACCCATGTCACCACTACCATAAGTCCCTCTACCTCCACATATTTCTCCCACTTCATCCTCACCCCTTTAAAAATCATAGCCATCTCTCCCAAAATCATCCTCAATAGCTTCACAATAGTAAACCATAAAACAAGCACCTTAATAGGAAATCCTTGTAGTGTAAGTACAAACATTAGATTTTAACTCCAAGAAGTATCCCTCCTCGGTGAAAGAGGAAGACGTTGTCTTTAATAACTCATTATTTGATGTGGAGTAATTTTATGGTGAAGAGGGGGATGGTGAGGAAGAAAGGAGTGAAATGGCCAATAGTAGTACTTATATGGATATCAACACAAGGGTCAAAGTAGAGTGTGACCCTACTAAAGGGAAGGAACTAGCTAGGTCAACATAAGACTCTAATAATGATGCAACTACCAATCCACATGAACATTATCAATTTGGCATCCCTGATAGGATGTTATATATGTGCCCATACTTCATTCCTAAGGATGAAACCTTAAAAATAAGGAAGTAGGTGTCTTTTCTTCTAGACATGTATGATGAGGAGTAGGAATTTGAGCTTCCCTAAGACAACTTCTCCTTGGGACCTGATGTTCCTGCACTGCCCAAGCCACTGTGGGTGGATCACTAAAAGATCCCCCCTCTTATAGTGAGTGCCACATTTTTTAAGCTACCTATAGAGGTCACACGCTTAAACATTTTATCATATTTTGGTTCATGCACTGTCGAGAGGAAATATACCCAAATTATGGGTATGTATAATAAAGAAGTCACTGTCAAACATGCACTTATCAAGGAAGTGGCTAAACTGAAGTAGTAGGTCAAAAAGGCCATAAAGGCAAAAGTGAGAACATTAAACCTCTATAAAATAATTTTGGAATAGGATTTGGCACTGATGGACATTTTACCTCTCGATGGGGATGTCATAATCAAGTAAGAGACTCTGGTGAACTTATTACTAAAGCGATGCAAGGAGCATCCCACATCAAAATACAAGGGACTAGAGCTAGTAGAGTAGTTCATTGAGGCAACAAAAATCTACAAGCACACCCTAGAAAGGGTTGGATAAGTCATCCTCATTTTGGATGGAATTTTTGAGTGGTTGGTGTGCCCAAATAAAATCTTAGAGGCCCATATCCAAGCTAAAGAAGTCTAGAGGTAGCAAATGGTTGATGTTGTGCTCTTAATAAGGGACCACACTAAGTCCACTAAGGCATTCAAAGATGTGGAGATGATGGAGGAAATCATCAATACTCATCGTCAATAATTGAATGCAAGTTTTATAGACCTCTGAGCATAGGTTGTCAAGGAAGTCTCAACATTTGAAGATGTATAGAAGGATGCCACCACATCCTTGGATGAACTGGTCAAGAAGGTTGATGAGACCTTTAGCCAATTTGAGGACATTGATAGATCAAAGGAGGTTACAAAAGAAATAACTACGAAGCTGCTTGAGGCATTGTCACATTGGGACAATGTTAGGAAGGAGATCAAGCAGATGGGACCTGAATTTTTGACAGAGGCCACTGACACAACGTAGTCTAGGATAGACTAAGAGATTAGTGTGGGGTAATGTTGGCCCCAAATTTTGGCTACGTATTATCCATTTTAGCATGTGATCAACATGATGTAGAAGGACCATAACATGAAAATAATATAGCATGATAATTGATAGGCAAAGAAGCACCATGGTGTGAAACCTATACGGTGTGAGAGGACAAAGGCATGGAAGCCCCAATGTGAGAAGACCTAGTCAAATAAGAATTAGTCATGAGCAACCCAAGAATATAAGACTCAAAACTAAAGTAATTAGTCACAAGGAAATTGACAACATAGGACTCATAACTAAAGTGGAAGACTTAGGGAGCACGTGAGAAGTAGGAGCAGTTAAGGAGTGATTCATATGGGATACCTAGCTCGTATTGATTAGAAGTTTTACACCAACTGTGAGAAGATGAACACATGGCAATAAGGATCCAACATACTATGATTATATAAGAGGCATAAAGGCCTAGGTCCTTAGGCAAAGCTAGTGGATTAAGACCCATGATTCTCATTCTATTGAGAGTTTGTTGGTTATTTATTCTTGCCATTAATGATGTAAACACTTTGTCAAGGATAAAAAATTATAAATACCCCTATTGTAATGGATGGATGGTGATTGATTTTTAGATGCTCACACTTAACATATGAGTTATAGACATTACATAATTTTATAGTGTTCATGATAGTTGAATATGTTATATTAGTTTGAGATTAATAACTAGCTAGAACTTTCTTTTTCTTTTTCTAAAGTAACAATGTTAACTAGTGATGGCAGTAGTTTATGTGATCATGGTGGCCGAGCTTGGAAACACTAGAATCAAAGTAGTTTATTTTTTGTTTTTAAATAGTATCTATTTAAATACATAAAAGGAAGAATATGACTAAGGCAATAACTTTGAGCTATAAAACCTGTGGGAATCAGTCTCTAGCTACATGTTTCGGGTGAGCATATAAGACCATGGTCTTACACAAAGGGCTAGTACGCTAGCTTGTTGGGCTAGACTCCAACATTGAAGCTATAGTAATAATATAAACCCTAACATATATACATTTATATGTATATATCATAATATAATGAAGTCTTGTAGATTTTATATACATATCCATGTATATGTATACTTATTCTACTAAATCATATAAAGGAAACAAAATCATAATTGCACTATGTTTACTCAAAAAAGGGGGTTTTTTATAAAAACTTTAGTACCTAAATACAGGTCTACAAAACACTCAGTCGAGCCCTCTTTGGGTCAAAATTAAAATGAAACCCAGTATATATCTTTATAAAAATGCACTAGTTTAATATTTAAATAAACATATTGTGCCATAAGCAAAACATAGTCTAGGGTACATACTCAACTAACAAAGAACCCACCATAAATCTTCTTAGGTTTTAATTTTAGACTTTAGAACAAAACTTAGAATTTTTCCCTCAAACTCAAAATTAAATAGGCAAAATGATCGTTATTCTAAGGGTTTCAGGGGTATATACTCAGTTTTGTGGATGGTGGAGCCATCCATAGGGTTGAGTATTTAACACTCTTATTTAATTTCATGATGATAATACAACTAAAACCCTTGAGAATTAATTACCAGAATCATCATAATATATGTGTGTGTATACACATATATATAATATACATACATATATATACATATAGATATATATGTATATACATATACATACATATAAATACATATATATACATATATACATATAGATATATATGTATATGTATGTATGTATGTGTGTGTGTTTTTGTGTGTGTGTGTGTGTGTGTGTGTGTGTGTGTGTGTGTGTGTGTGTGTGTGTGTGTGTGTGTGTGTGTGTGTGTGTGTGTGTGTGTGTGTGTGTGTGTGTGTGTGTATGTATGTATATGTATATGTACATATACATATACATATACATATACATATATATATATATATATATATATATGTATGTGTATGTATGTATGTATATATATATATACACATATACATATATGTATACATATATATATATGTGTGTGTGTGTGTGTATATATGTATAATATATATATATATACAACACACACATACATACATATATGTATATATATACATACATACATATATGTATATAATATATATATACTAATTTAACAATTTTGGGAATATTGGTATATTATTCTTAATTTAGTTAAAGGGTCTGAGTAGTAAAATCAATAAATAAATAGACAATAATTAAGCTACTAATAGGTTTAAATTAATTACAATTCAAACTTTTCTAAAAATAGTAATAAGGAGAACAAAACAAAACTTAGCTAGAAATTAATCGATCTGACTGAGACAAAATCTAGAATTCATTGTGCAGGATTGAGACATTGTCACAAACTAAGATCTGAACTTTATTTTATGATTGGATAGGAGTGCTAAAATTGGATAGTAGTGGCATCAACACTATAGTCCACCTATGCCATTGTTTTCTTGAGTATCTGAGTTTTCTAGATTTTGTTCACTATGTTTGTGTGACCTTATCTATGAAGTTTCATTAGCTAGAAGTTTGTATAGTTCCTTGTAGAGCAGATTCTTTCCTCAAACCCTTTCTTCCATTATGCTTTGACTAATTTTGAGTAATATGGGGGGAGTTAGTGTGTGTTAGATGTACTAGACATGCTTCACACCTCATGTGTGGGCATGTTGCCTACATACCAATACATCGAAGAGGTATCAAGCCATATGTAGTTCTCCCCACTTGATGTGTTTTGTGTAATTGTGTATATGAAGATGCAAAATGATAAATTGAATATGTTTGAGGTGACTAGGGACTAGTGTAGGGACGTTAATGAGATTTTAAGTGTGTTAGCTAGCTATATGTAGAGAATAGGGAAGATCGATTGAGTAGTCTTATTTATATTCTTGCTTGCTTAGTGATTATTGCCAACCCTTTCCAAATGATCTTTAAATGGGATTTTATAAGGATATATTGGTCATGGGTTGAATTTAATCACACTAAGACAACAAGGATAAGGATGGGGAACTAAAATAAATTGATCATTAGGGCCAAAAATAGACTTGGACAATAGCACCGAAAGCAGACAGTAGTGGCATCAGTGTTATAATCCAAGTGTGGTGCTACTGTCCTGAGTAAATGGGACCTAAGGGGATTGATTTATCTTAGAAAGAGAAATCTGAGTGAGATGGGACCAAGTCTGGAAGGCTACAAATGATTGTGAATCAGTGAAAATAAGCCTAAGAGGGTCATAAAAGTAAGCACAAGGGACTTAATTGGTTGGGTGTCATTAGCCATACTCAAGTTACCAATTTTTGCATTTTATATGACTATATTTGCCCCTGCTTTATTAGAGTGATGCAATAAAGTGAAATACTAGGATAAATGAAAAATATAAATCATACCTAAACTTACCTGTAAGGGAGAAGCTCATGAAGCTATTATGATGTTGGGTGTGCATAGAGAGAGCATGTTGTGAAGTGTGAATCTACAAAAGAAAATAGAAAGTAGATCAATTTTTACTAGATATGTTATATCTAAGATAAGAACATATAAAGTTGGGTAAGAGAGAAAGGAAGAAAAAGGAATGAATACACCTCATCAGGTGTGTGAACCAATATAAAACCTATTGTGATGTTGAGTGATGTTGAGTAATGCTAGATGTGTGCTAAACCAAAAGTAATATCACAAATAAAGTTGAGTGCTCAATTCCTCGAGAGTGGTTCAATAATGCAAAGGTTGGCCCTTTGGTTCCATCATCACTCACTAAGTGAATTCAAATGGTCTTGCATGTGTTGATAAATGTTTGGATTATGTGTCCAATCCCTCTGAATAAGTGGTTCAAGAATAAAAAAGCTAGCTAGTCCTTTGGATCCATCATTACCTCATGAAGTGAATCTATAAACTGATACTGGTATGAAATGTATGTCGTATGAGATAGATCTTGAATCTCATGAATGTACTATGATTTGACATTGTTGGCATGGATAGTCAAATGTATGTTGGAAACTAAGCCACTCCTTACCACTTTGAAAGATGGAGATTAGGCTTGTATGAAAGCCACTCTGAACTAGTGAATTAGGCTTGTATGAAAGCCAATCGAGAATGCAGAAGTTAGGCTTATATGAAATCCATTTCAAAATGATGTCAACCACCTATAGATGGAATAGGCATGCAACTTTTGAGAATGCTTGGGTAATGTTGAACTCATAAAGAAAGGAAAATAAATGTGTCATGTACATTGTCCCTAATCACTGGTGCCTAAAACATGGATTTTGATCTAGAAGTTGTACCAGCTACCCTATCTGATGAAATTACTTAGATGTTCACATAAAATGATTTTATATCATATAGAATAAGTAAATATGAGATATCACATAGTAATAATTGATAGCAGAGTAGAATATTGGATAATATAATAAAGCCACTTTGATGTGTAAACCTCCACAATAAAGCACTAATAACAAAATATTTTACATAATCCATAAAAACTAACCACTACCTCCTATATATAGTCTACTTATCCAAGGTTATTCCATAGGTTGACCTATCTAAGAACATAGAGAAATGTAACAAGTATATAAAAGAGGTATGTAAGCCACAATTTGGCCACACATATCCCTAGACACACCAATGGTTAAGGGTGTGGCAAGCTCCTTCCCTTTAAAACAATATTGTCCTCAACATTATGGTAACTCTAGATGTTATTTCACAAATGCTTCATCCTCCCAAGTGGTATCTTCACATGGCATATTCTCCCATTTGATCAGGTACTCTGTAATCACTATGGAATGTAGTTATTTAGTGCGCATGTGAAGGATCACCTCAGGATCAAGAACAACTCTAACTTCCTCATCCAATTTTGGTCATTCTATTTGAATGGTAACTCTATGTCCAATGAATTTCTTTAGGCATGATACATGAAATACCGGATGTATGTCAGTGGATGAAGAAAAATCTAACTTGTAGGCCACACTACCAATTTTCTGTAAGATTTGATAAGGCCCATAATACTTAAGGGATAGCTTGTTATCCTTTTTTTGGTGCTTTAATGACATCTGCTTATATGGATACAAGTGAAAAAAGACCCAATCACCAATGTCAAAATGCCTCTCACTTCTATGTTGATCTACCTGTTGCTTCATGTGATTTTGGGCCACAACTAAATTTTCACATAAACTTGCAAGGACCTCTTGTTGATGGTGAATATGTTCTTCATCTGCACAAACCTTAGGATGGACCTTCAATGTTGAAATGATGGATGGAGGGTGGTATCCATACAGTGCCATAAAGGGAGATATTTTAAAATAACTATGAATAGAAGTATTATACCACCATTCAACAAGTGGTAACCAATGAACCCATTTATCCTGTTTATCAAAAACAAAACAATAGAGATATCCTTCCAGATATTTGTTGACTACCTCAATTTGTCCATCAGATTGAGGATGATATGATGAACTATGAGCCAACTGGGTGCCCAAACATGTAAATAACTCAATCCAAAAATTACTAGTGAAAATGGGATCTCTATTACTGATAATGATCTTAGGGGTCCCATGTAATTTTTGAACTGTATTGAGAAAAGAAACAACTATTGTACTAGCAACAAATGGCTATGATAAAGAACAAAAATGAGCATACTTACTGAGATAATCCACAATAACCATGATAACATTTTGACCATTAGATCTTGGTAACCCTATAATTAAATCCATAAATACCTCTTTCCATCATTGGCTAGGGATGGATAAAGGATATAAAAGACCTAGGGTTTTGATGGTTTCACCTTTGTTTTGTTGACAGATCATACATTCAACGACATAGTTTTGGACATCCCCCTTGAGTCCTTCCTAAAAAAATGCTGCTTGATTTTGTGATAGGTTTTCAAAAATTTGAATGACCCCCCATTGGAGTTGCATGAATTTCCTAAAGGATTTTTTGTTTAAGAAGAGAATCATTACATAGGTACAATTTATCTTTATACCATAATGCATTAACCTTCCATGTGAATTTTTCAAATCCACTTAAACCTTGTTGAAGATTTAGAATCAAATCATGGGTAGCACTATCATGTTCTCATTTTGATCATGCTTCATCTAACCAATCTGCCTACAAAATGGTTATGGCACATAGTAATGCCTCAAGTAATTCATCCTTTCTAGATAGTGCATCTACCACCACATTATCCTTTATTTTTTTAGACTATTTCAAAATCATATCCTAACATCTTAGTTACCCATTTCTATTATTCTTTAGATGACAACCATTGTTCCAAAAAATATTTGAGACTATCATGATTAGTATTTACTTGAAAGTGATGACCCATTAAATAAGGTCTCCATTGTTTAACTACATGTAAAATGGTCATTATTTCCTTCTCATAGATGGGCTTATGTTGATTTTTACTTTATTTCAAATGCAAGTGGTCTACCTTATTGCATGAGTACAACACCCATACCGTACCCAGATGCATCACATTCAACCATAAAAGTCTTGGAAAAATTAGGAGTGGCTAATACTAGAGTAGGATACATAGCCAATTTCAATTATTCAAATGCTTGAGTAGCTGCATCAATCCACTAAAAGGAGTCTTTCTTCAACAAAGAGGTAAGTGGGGCTGTAATACTACCATAATTTTTGACAAACCTATGATAGTAACTAGTTATCCCCAAAAATCCCTGTAGTTGTTTGAGTGTCTTAGGAATTGGCCAGTCCACCATTGCTTGGATTTTTTTAGGATTCACTTTCACTCCATAAGAAACTAGATGACCCAAATATTCAACCTCACAAGCCCTAAAAGTACATTTGGAAGGTTTAGCATACAATTGATGTTGTTTCAAAATGGAGAGTACCTATTTCACATGTTGTAAATGGTCTTCCTAATTTTTAGGATATCATCAAAGAATACCAAAACAAATTTCCTCAAAAATGGCCTAAAAATAGTATTCATCAAACTCTAAAAAGTAGATGGTGCATTTGTTAGACCAAAAGGCATAACCAAAAACTCATAATGGCCCTCATGAGTCCTGAAAGCTATTTTGGCTATGTCTTCATCATGAATCTAGATTTGATGATACTCAGCCCACAGATCTAACTTGGCAAAATAAAAAGCACCTTTCAATTCATCTAGCAAATCATCAATGACTGGAATAGGAAATTTATCTTTGATAGTGTACTTGTTGAGTTCTCTGTAGTCAGGGCACATCCTCTAGGTGTCATCTTTCTTTCTCACCATGACAACTGGTGAAAAATATTCGCTTTGGCTATGGTGAATGATTTTTGCATTCAATATCTCCTATATCATTTTTTCAATTTCACTTTTGTGGGCATAAGGATACTTGTATGGCCTAATGTTGGGTGGTGTACTATCAAGATTAAGTTTGATAGCATGATCATGCATATGACTAGGTGGAAATCTTTTTGGCATGTCACTAAAAATAATAGAATGAGCATCAATCACTTGTTGCAGATCAAAAGGTGGAGATTTTTGAGTTGGTTGTACTTTCATGGAAAAAAAGTGAGCTACAAATCCTTCAAAACCCTTATAGAGAATCTTTCTCATTTGATGGGAGCTAACAAGTTTTGGAGATTTAGCCCTTAATCCCTTTAGCTCAAATGTCTTTTATTTAGAATGAAAATGCATGAATAATTATTGTAAATTCATCTCAATAGTGTCCAAAGTGGTGAGCCACTGTACTCCCAAAATAATATCAGCTCCACCCATGGGAATCATAACCATAAGAGAATCCAATAAGTAGTCTCCCATGGCCAGCTTTATACTATGACATTTTCCTAAATAACTGATAGTACCACAATCTAAAATCATAACCTAAAATTCTAGAGCTAGATAAATGAAACAGTTTAAATGAGCAGCTAACTTACTATTGATGAAGTTATGTGTGCACATATAATCAATCAATATAGTGACCTTCTGTTTCTTAAGGAAACCCATCACCTTAAGAGTTTGGGGAGTATTAATACTTGAAAGGGTATGATAAGAAATAGTAGGCTAAGAGTCTTAAAATTCTTCTTTAGGACATTCTACATCCTCACCATGTACTTCTTCATCATCTTCATCATCATTGGCACCTTCAATGTAAAACAACTTCTTTTCAGCACAATGATGGTCTTTGCTCCATTTACTGTCGCAACCATAACACAACCCTTTAGCTTGCTTCTCCTCAATTTGTCATTGTGTTAATCTAGTAGGCTATGGAAATGATAGTGCTGGAAAGTGTGATCATGAATAGTAGTGAAAGTTTTTCTTTTGACCATCTCTTTTTTTTCTACCATACGTGCCCTAGGGATAAATTCTAATACAAATGTTGGGTTAAACATTCAAACCTCGAATTGGAGGCTATCTTTGAGGCCACCCAAAAATAGATCAGTCAAATTTTCCTTAGTGATATCTTCCACTCGTAAAGAGAGATTCTTAAACTAATGAATATAATCCTTCATAGTTCCTGATTGTCATAGTTTGGCTAATTGGCTGAAATAGTTATCAGAGACATTATTTTGATAATGAGCCAAAAAATCCTTAGTGAAAATAGATAATGTAATAAGAGCACCATTCTTTTTCTTTTGATCACATAACCAATGATACCAAATGAATTACTTAGGTTCCAGATACAGAGATGCCACTATCACCTTCTAAGAGCCAGTGGTTTGATGTAGCTCAAATAAATTCTCAATTTAGGTAATCCAAGTGAGAGGATCCTTACCATTAAACTTACGCATGTCCACTTTTGGCAACATCAGTTTCATACCAACATGGGAGTTGTTGGTGTTGAGAAGAGGATTTGAATGCTAAAGTGGAGGGTTGTTAGGTTGAAACTAAGATGTAAAGGCAACCAATTATGTAGTGATATGATACAATTCATTATGAACCCCATTAATCTCTTTGCACATCCTTAGGACATCAACTTGAACTATAACAAAGTCATCATACCTCACCAAGTTCTTTATGTCTACCTAAAGCTAAGAAATCACTGAATCTGAAATACCAGATTCCATGTCATCGATAAGAGTCTTAGGAGTTTTTTGCCCCCCTTTTCTTCCTCGAATACCAAGACCTGCTATATACTAACCCTAGGAAGGTTTTTACCTCAAAAAAAGTGTACCAATAGATGGTACCATTGTGATCACCTTGCCAAGATGAATCCAATGACTACTTTTGCACACTAGGGTAAAAATTTCAGCACCAAAAAAGTGTATCGATAGAATATACCATTGCGATCATCTCACCGAAATAAATCCAACAACTACAATTATGTAAAGAGAATTTTTTTTTTAGACTTTTTTTTTTAATATTTTTTTTTCAAAAAAGCATTTTGATCAATATTACGCTAATAGAAAAAATTAATTCTTCCTGGATTACAAGTTATGTTTTTTCGCTCTCACCGCTCCCAAAAGTCATGCCTCATAGATCCAAAAAAAATGCCATAGGAAACTTTCCCAAATCAAAGATCTAATACCACTTGTAATGAAATTACTTAGATGTTCACATATAATGATTTTATATCACATAGAATAAGAAAATATGCGAGATCATATAGTAATGATTAATAATAAAGTAAAATATTGGATAATATAACAAAGCCACTTACAGGGGGCAACCTCCATAACAATGCACTAATAGTAGAATAATTAACATAATCCATAAAGACTAACCACTACCTCCTATATATAGTCTACTTAGCCAAGGTTATTCCATAGGTTAACCTATCTAAGAAAATAGAGAAATATAACAAGTATATAAAAGAGGTATGAAAGCCATAAGTTGAACACACATATCCTTAAACACACTAATGGTTAAGGGCGTAGTAGTCTAGAAGGCTATGGATGATTGAGAATTAGTGAAAATAAACCTAAGAGGATCATGGAAGCAAACATGAGGGACCTAATTGGTTGGGTGTCATTAGCCACACTCAAGTTACCAATTTTTGCATTTTATATGACTATATTTGCCCCCCTTTATTCTAGTGATGCAGCAAAGCAAAATACTCGGATAAAGGAAAAATAGAAAGCATACCTAAACTTACCTATAAGGGAGAATCTCATGAAGCTATTGTGATGATGGGTGTGTATAGAGAGAGCATGTTGTGAAGTGTGAATCTGTAAGAGAAAATAGAAAGTAGATCAATTCTTACTAGATATGTTATATCTAAAATAAGAACATATAAAATTGGGTAAGAGAGAGGGGAAGAGAAAGGAATGAATACACCTCATTGAGTATGTGAACTAATAAAAAACCTATTGTTATGTTGAGTGATGTTGATTAATACTAGATGTGTGCTAAACCAAGAGTAATATCACAAACAAAGCTGAGTGCTCAATTCCTTGAGAGCGGCTCAAGAATGTAAAGGCTGGCCCTTTGGTTCTATCATCACTCGTTAAGTGAATTCAGATGGTCCTGCATGTGTTGATCAATGTTTTAACTATGTGTCCAATCCCTCTAAATAGATGGCTCAAGAATATAAAGGCTAGCTAGTCCTTTGGCCCCATCATTGTCTCGTGAAGTAAATCTATGAACTAATACCAGTATGAAATGTATGTCATATGAGATAGCACCTGAAGCCCATGAATGCACTATGATCTGATAATTTTGGCATGGATATTTGAATGTATGCTAGAAACTAGGCCATTCCTTACCACTTTGAAAGATGGAGATTAGGCCTGTATGAAAGCCACTCTGAATTGGTGCACTAGGCTTGTATGAAAGCCACTCGACAAATTAGAAATTTGAGAATGCAAAAGTTAGGCTTGTATGAAAGCCATTTAAAAATGATGTCAACCACCTATAGATGGAATATGCATGAAACTATTGAGAATGCCTAGGTATTGCTGAACTCAGAAAGAAAAGAAAATAAATGTGTCATGCACATTGCCCCCAATCACTGGTGTTTGAAACATGGATTCTGATATGGAAGTTGTACCAACTACCCTATCTAAAACCAAAAGTGATAGCCATCATGTCACACATTATACCCCCTATATCTATATTCTCTGATAAAAATTATACTGAAAATACTAATTTTGGTCTAGTTTATAGCTGACAAAACTGTAACTGAACTTACCTTTCGGTCTATTTCTGGAAAATCTAGTTTTTCTTTTATTTAGATAGGAGCATCAAAAGTAAATATTAATGCCACTAATGTTTTTGTCCAAGGTGGGTTCTATTTTCCAAGGCCAAATCTAGTAACTTCTCTATATTTTTGATTGTCTACCTATTCTATTCTAACTATTTTGATGTTTGGTTGTTATTATAGGTGTGTTGAATGCTTATATTTCAACCGTTAGGAACTTTGATCTCTATGACAAAACCCCTATTTTTTTCCCCCTCTTCTAAGGATAGGAATGAATACCTTGAAATGACTACCCTCAAAATAAATAGCCCTACAAGTGTGTTATGCTGCAAAGATACATGATATAGCAATGATAATTGACAAGATATCTCAAGATACAACATGATTTATATTGAGAGATTGTTAGATCAACAGAGGTATGCCTAAGTGGATATAATAATGTAATAACATGTGCAATGTACTAAACTAGAAATGAAAGTCTAATTAGTTATTAGTTATTAGCTAGAGGGATGGAACATGATGTCCATCATGGAATCTAAGAAAGAAAGATAAATGCATGATGTAGATCATAGCATTACAAATAATGAAAAGCAAACAAACAACAAGCAACAAGCACACAAGGCAAGAAGCAAGAAGAATACAAGGGTGGCCAAGGGGCTACACAAATAAGGGACATGGGCACATGTCACTCAAACTGGAAATCAAGCACACAAGGCATGTTCAAATGCCACATACACATACAATTGAAACCAAAAAAATTGGTGTGGAAGCCACAATCATATAAAGGAGTATAGGTAAAGGACATTGGCAAATGTCCTAAGGCACACACATGAATAGAAGCAAAGGACATTGGCAAATGTTCTAAGGCACATACATGAGATAAACATGAGTAAGAAAATGTAATCACATCAAGCTATGCTAAGTAAGAAAGTAAAGCATGTAATAACTGAAAATACAATTGTATCTAACTAATCAAAGCAAGAGGGAAATTATGCAAGACATGTTAGTACAAGATTAGGTATATGCTAAGAAATACACAAGTGTTATATACTGGTGAGGTGTTGATAGAGTAATCTATGTAAGCAAGTAAGTAATGCACATCAACATGATAACTAGAATGTGTGGTGTAGGAATGACATAACCTGGATGGTGTAGTCATGTAGAAGATGCCCCCAGTGGGTATGTATATCGACGTGTGTCTCAAATGTAGAAGTAGGATGCCCCCTCAATGGGTAAAATGAAGCAATCAAGGAGCTGGAAGTCACTACACACACTCAAAGAAGATCAAGTGAAGCATGGTAATGTATATAAATCAACAAACTATAAGCATAAAATAACAAATGTAAGTCTAGCATAGTGGTAGAAATGTAAAGCATGGATGATGCATACAATTGAAATATTTTTGGTGTTTTTGAATGTTATTTATGTGTTTTTTTATTTTGAACTATTTGAATGTTTTTGGTATTTTTGATATATTTGAGCTATGTACAATCAAGCATAAGAACTATGTATAGGTTAAGCTAGAAAAAGATGATACTAACCAATGAGTCTCATGGGAAACTCCCTATCATGGTGTCCTATTTCAAGGAGAGGAATCGTGCATGATCATGAAGCACGATGGAAATGCTGAGACTATGGATCTAAAAGCTATATATGTTGTAAATGCTCTAAAATATTTGAAGCAAAAATTGAGTGTGGGCTCCTCCTGTAACTCTAAGAAGTTGATGCAACTGTAAAGATCTTAGGGACCCATCTGGTAGTAGGAGAACTTCTTTGAACATGTGTTATGTGAGTAGATGCATGAGATCTCAATGATACTACCTTGGGTGTGAACAATGTAGCTATAAGTTGTCTATAATCTTGAAGCTATGGAGGTGTATGAACTCTCTATGTTGGCAATAGATACCTCAACTATGTCTGAATCAAAATTGGAGGAAGAACTAGAATTGGTGGAGCAACTGAAATTGGTGGTTGAATGGAAATTGGTGATTAAACTAAAATTGGTGACTACAAAGTAGAAGATGGCTTTGAGTTGGGGAGTGGTAACTCATAAATAACTCCACCAAATGTAATAACCTGATTAGCATGGATGAATTTTGTGCATTTATGAACTATAGAAGGTATTGCTTAAAGTTTTTGAATCCATGGTCGACTAAATAACATATCAAAAACTCTTACACTGGAAATAATAATGAATGGTGTGGCCACATGTGTTGGACCCACCTATAGAAGAAGTAAAATCTCACCCAATGAACTCTATATGTTCCTACTGAATCTATTGATCATTATGTCTATTGGTGTAATATCATGTTTTGAATATCTCAAATGCTGCAATAATGTCATAGTACACATATTCACACTGGATCCATTGTTTATGAGAACACTATGAATAGGATGATTATGAATGTAAGTTCTGATAAAGAGTGCATGATAATTCATATCATCCTTAATGATCTCCTACTCTGAGGAGGTGATGGAAGGTCTAGCTAGAACTCTGGAATTGTATACACCAATCATGTTGCTCAAAGGATGTGTCTCAACTGAAGGTGCCATGTATGTATCTAGTGGAGGATGTGCATGATATGCATGGTGAACCCCTGATGTGTCCCCTATTTCCTATTTGGAATGATATGGAAAAGGATCTGAAAAGATTTTTAAAGCTTTATCTTGTGTTTGCTTTCCCTGAGGAGGCTCAACTAAAGTGCTAAGATCAATATGATTGTCATCTATCAAAACTTGTATCTTGCATCTCAAACTGATGCATCTATTTCTTGTATGGCTTGGTGCCCTGTGAAACTCACAAAATACATGCTAATCATATCCCCATGAAAGAGGCTTTATCCGGTCAACTTCCCAAATAGTAGGGAGAGCTATGATGTTACATTCTAAAAGCTACTATAAAACTCTAGCTAGAGAAATTGGTAGATTGGTGAAGGTTCATTGAAGAGGTGTTGATAAAACCACTCACTGAGGGGGCTCTAAAGCTACATTAACTATAGGTTGATTTTAACTCTTGTTATTGTTGACCTTTACTTTATATGATACTTTTTTGTTACTCTTGTTTGTTGTGTTTGAGATACTTGTGTATTTGAGTTTGCCCATTGAAATTAACTTCAATTATCTTTCCTTTAGTGTGTGACATAATTCAGTGAAGGAAGAGAATCTTGTAAACATAATTGATTCATGCAAAGTTGGTAGAAGACTATGTTTGAAGAGATCCTACAACTCTTGATCGACCATGGGGCTAGTCATCTTAGCTAAAATAGTCTTATACCAGAGAACATAATCTGTGAGATGCTCATTTGACCTTTGTTTCTATTGTGAAACTTGAGCATATGAAACCTTGTCACCAATGTTAATGCTGAAATGAGCTAGGAACATGTCAACTAAAGGATTGAATGCATTGACCGATTGATTTGGTAGAATGTAAAACCATTGTAAAGCATAATCTTTTAGGCTTCATGGAAATAGGTTGGTCAGTAGCCAGTCATTGGGTACATAGTCCAAGCATGCTGCATGAAAGGCTCTCAAATATGTCTCTAGATCACCCTTATCATCATATAGAGTAAGCTTGGGTTAAACAAAACCTTATGACAAAGGTGTAGAAGCAATGTGATGTGTCAATGGTGTATACAATAGAGAAAAAAAATCCAAAGCCTACGTAGGTCTAGAGGCACCTTGTTTGAGATGTAACACCTTATATTGAAGAGATTTTATCTCTTGCACAAGGGCTACCACATCAGGAGACAAAGATGTACTAGTTGAAATTGGTGGCTTAGAGGTAGGTTGGGTTACTATAGGGGGTTGTTGAGACATAATTGCCCCCATAGTGTCATTTGTAACTGGTTGGTCTGAAGGAATGGAAGATTTAACTTTATTATCTTTTTTCATTTCTATGATAGATTGCAAGATAAGAGTATGATCTCAGGGTTGGTCCCGAAGTCTTTCTTGAAAACTTTGTAGGATCAAATATTTTTTGAAGATAAATTTATTGTCAACAATTGGTGGAAGTGGATCAATAGTCCAATGTGGTGGAGCATGAGCATCAGTGTGTACATCATCATTGTTATTTTTATACTGCTCATTATCAAAGTTATCTGTATTAAAATTAGTGTAATCTGGATGTGTAGAATTAACAAGAACCTAAGTTGGTTATTTATCCATGGTATATGGTTGAGTTGTAGGGATCTAGGTGAATTTAGGAGGATTACCACTAAGTCTTGACTTTGTCTCAAAGGAAGAGATGCAAGGAACTTAGGTGGCATAAGGAAAATAACTTGGATAATAGTAGAAAAGATTAAACAGATATAATCTAAACAACGAACTAGAATATGCATAAAAACGATACAAAGTTCACAAATATGTAAGGTGGTACCTCAATAAGCAATAAGAACTAGTACAAGCAATTAGGATTTTGAAAAATGATTATTTCAGTAATTTACTATGAAATTTTGAAATTGAAAGTGAATTTTTGAGTTATATATTCAAGTAAAAAATCAAATATTTAGTGGAAAATTAATCATTTAACAAAACCTAGTAGATACAACTAGGGTTTGAAAAATAAAATATTTTGAAAATTACTATTGAATTTTGAAATTTGAATGGATTTTCTAATTTAAATATGCTAGTAAAAATTTAGAAAATGATTGGAAATGTACTGGAAAAATATTGGGACCCAGTGTGGGCAACTAGGGTTTGAAAGAAGAATATTTTAAAATTACTACAAATTTTTAAAATTTAATGCTAATTTTTAATTTTATTATGCAAGTAAAAAAATAAAAAATATATAGAAAAAATCAATAGGAAATTTACCCTAAGGTTTCTAGGGTTTTCATGTGCAAACGATGTAAGTTAGGTTCACCAAATGATTTAACAATTTAGGGAATATTAGTGTATTGTTCCTAATTTAATTAAAGGGTCTGAGTAGTAAAATTAGTAAATAAATAGATAATAATTAAGCTACTGATTTGTGTATATTAATTGCAATTCAAACTTTTCTAAAAATAGTAATAAAGAGAAGAAAACAAAACTTAGTTGGAAATTGATCTATTTGACTAATACATAAGCTAAAATTCACTGTGCAAGACTAAGACACTGTCATAAACTGAGATGTGAACTTCATTTCATGATTAGATAGGAGCACCAAAATTGGATATTAGTGGAACTGGTGCTATAGTCCACCTCTATCATTGTTATCTTGAGGATCTAAGCTTTCTGGGTTTTGTTTGTTATGTCTGTGTGACCTTATCTATGAAGTTTTGTCTGCTAGAAGTTTGTATAGCTCCTTGTAGAGCATATTATTTATTCAAACCCTATCTTTCATTGTGCTTTGACTAATTTTGAGTAAGAGGGTTAGTTTGTGTAAGATGCACTAGACATGCTTCACACCTCATGTGTGGGCACACTACATACATATTAATACTCTAAAGAGGGATCAAGCCATATGTAGTTTTCCCCACTTGATGTGCTTTGTGCAATTGTGTATGTGAAGATGTAGAATGCTAAATTGGATTTGCTTGAGGTGGCTAGGGATTGGTTTAGGGACTTGAATGATCTTGTGAGTGTGTTGGTTGGTTGTATGTAGAGAATAAGGAATATTGCTTGAGTAGTCTTGCTTGTATTCTTGTTTGATTAGTGATAATTGCCAAACCTTTCCAAATGATCTTTGAATGGGATTTTATAGGGATCAATTGGTCATGGGTTGAATGTACTCATGCTAGGACGATAAGGATAAGGATGGGGAACAAGAAGAAATTGATCATTAGGGCTAGAAATGGACTTGGACAATAGTATTGAAAGTGGACAATAGTGGCACCGGTGCTATAGTCCAAGTGTGGTGTTACTATCCTGAGCAAAGGGGACCTGGGGTGATTGATTTGTCTTGGAAAGAGTAGTCTAGGTGAGTTGGGACCAAGTCTAGAAGGCTACAGATGATTGAGCATTAGTGAAAATAAGCCTTAGAGGATCATAAAAGCAAACATGAGGGACCTAATTGGTTGGGTGTCATTAGCCACGCTCTCAAGTTACCAATTTTTGCATTTTATATGACTACATATACATACATATATGTATATAATATACACACATGTATGTATGTATGTATGTATGTTTATAGATTACACACACACACACACACATATGCATTTTAAAATAAAACCAACATGGTATATCATTCTCTACAATATTCCCTTTAACCCCTTTCTTTTTCATTTCTCTTTCTTCCTTCTCTGGCATCTCGAGTCGTATTGTGCCATGTCCACAAATCACCCTTTCTCCTCATTTTATTCTCTTGAATGTTACCATAACCCCCAATCTCTCTGGCAAAGATAATGGCTAAGTCAAAGCATGTAACAAACAACTAACATAAACTAACAATCATCCATAATTTTCTCATGAAAATATCCCAAACTTTGTGATTGTTTACATATTAACTCAAGTCAATGACTAGTTTAAAACCCTAATCTTGAACCTTCTCATGATTAATTAATATAACAATATTTCCTTTAAGATTTTTATTAATATCGACTTCACTTAATAACATTGCATTTATTTTTCACAAAAGTCTTTCAACATTATAATTTTAGTGGCAATGTCAACTAACATGATGCCCATTAACAAGACCATAGACTCAATAAAGGTCAATCAACATTATAATCATTTAATCAAACAAAGATGTCGCCAATAATCATTTAAACAATGAAACCCCAACACAATATTGACTTATCTCAAAGAATATTTTTATGATTAACACCTTCGTTGAATATAATGACTTCACAAATATTCGTTAATCAATGTAATTATTGTCATTGACTTAGCATAGGTTATTAACAATGCAATTGACTTCTACAAAAGTCATAATAATAATAATAATAATAATAATAATAATAATAATAATAATAATAATAATAATAATAACCACCTTTTAAGCATGATATTTAACATCCAATCTTAACACACAAAGCAAACCAGGCAATAGAGTCTGTCCTACCCATTATCAATGTATTAAGACATGATAATTTGAAGATACTCATTTACATCCATAGACAACAATGGGTCATAATAATTACATGCATGGATTCATTTACTTGTTAAAACAACATCACACAAGAGATAAGCTAAGTACGATAACAATAAGTGCAATCACACAACTAGATCAACATGAACATCATGCAGAAATCAAGATCATAATTGAAAGCATATTAGTAGTCATTAAAATGTAGATAACACATTAGAAAATCAAAGACATACTAAAAGCTATCTAATTTAAATAATGAATATAACTGCTTATTATCTATTTGTGGTGTGTACGGGTTTCTAGTTTTTCTATCTGTCATCCCCTAATGCCTCCATCTACACCACCCTCTCCGATGGTGCCCTTCCTCCATCACACTTTGAGGGATGGATCTATCCTGCATCCACCTCAAAAAAATGAAGGTAGTTACCCTGAAACAATATAAAATCCATATTATAATTTTGTAATAAACTAATCAAGAATGATCATCATGTACACAATATAAAAGTACAACTAACTCCATAGTTAACAATCACATAAATAAGCAACATATAACTATCCATAACTTAGTATATGTAATCCAATTTAACTAAAACTATAATTAACCAAACAATAAACACAAAAATACATAAATCAATAGGTTATTAGGTATAGAGAGAAATTGGGATGTGATAGTAGACACTATTTTTTGAATGATATAGCACCTCATTCTTGTACACTTGGCAAACTCAAGCCTTGGTTGTTCCTCTCAGTTCTAGGCCTTTCGCACTTTCAGAAGTCTTACATCTACTCTATCTTGTGCCCCTTGGACTATCTCTTGGTCTGATCAGTCTTATGTTGATGACCAAGACCTTCTATCTTGCCCATAATGCTTAAAATATACTTATCTCATGCCTCTACAAATTTTGAGCTTGTACCTACTTTCCCACTCCCTGGACACTAGCTCTCACATAGACACTTGTGTTGATGCAAGTATGTTTCTCTAATGCAAGTGTCCAATGCCCTAATAATATAATTTACAAATGAAACATATCCTAATGGTCAGCCTAAATGATTTAATTGAAGTTATTTCTCTGAAGGTATGATATAAATACAAGATCAACCCTCATTCATTCCTCACCTAACACAAACCTATAAACTTCTTACCTACTCACCATGCAACTTACAATAGGCATTCAATCGAGCATTAAAGTGAGCAAAGCTTCCCTATTTTCTCTTATTTCCATATTTGTCATAGGGATAACACATACACAGGTCTAAATTACTGAAGGGGCAACCCAAGAGCTATTTTTTTCAAGTCATAAACTAGGTCACTGTTGTACTTACTTTCCACATATTTCATGATTCACATACAAGCCAACATGTAAAAAGAACTACATCAGTTCAAGGCCCTCTTCAGAGTATTGGCTATGTAGGCAACACTCATTGACATATGGGTCTTTGGGGTTACCTCGACACTACGAGCCCATAAACCCATTTTTTCAAGGTCACTATGAAGATGAATAACTAGGGTTTTGCAATTTCATAAAGAGCAAAAGTCTGACCTAGATTTAAATGCACTAGAGCAAAGGCAAAGACAAATCTAGAAGTATATAGTTGGTCACATCCTTTTTCAGTAGGTATTTTATATAGGACACCTACATCTGGTTTAGACAGTAGGGTCGATGCAACTGTCCCAAGTTGATGCTAGTGTCCACAGCTACATAAGCACTCAATCTAGAATTTGGTGACTACTCTAGAATCATATTCTAGTCTCATTCCTACCTATTACATACCCAAAATTATGTTAGCATTAGAACCAACTATATACATTATTTCTTTGTCATTCCAATATCTAGCATAGACGTACTTTCCATTTTTTAGCTTATCTCAGTTTAATAGATTTCACATATGTTATATATGAGTTTACTATTTAATTGGCCTAATGTAGATCTGATTATCATCCTTGTGCGTTATCATTTCTATATTCATAATCCTATCTACTCAAGTAGGATCCACATCCAAATTTAGGGTTAAACACGTATGTGACCTATTCCAATCTCAAACTGATGGTTGGGGTGGGTAGGGATACCATCAAATGAATGGGCTAAGGTTTCACAATTCTTGGTTTACGTGCTTGGTTTCAAGGATGACTGTTGTTATATAATTTTGCATGATATTTGAGGTGGATTCTCAACTATGCTAATGATACTGAGGTAGTTGTTACCTAGTGGTTTTTTGTGTCATATTATACTTTTTGAAGAAAGTTTCATGACATTTTTAGTAAAGAATAATAATTAGGGTTTAAAGTTATTCAATATGTATGAATTTGAAATGTTGTTTAAAATAGATGTATTTTATGTTATCCACTTTGGTTTATCATACTATTGTTCCTATTGATTGATGGATCAAATGTTGTAAAACACTTGTAAGGTAGGATTTATTTGTGTGCTATCAGGTCATTGTTGTACTTACATAATTGAGTGTTTGGCAAATTTACTTATATTTTCGTAAGAACTTCTTAAATAGATAAATGTTGTTGAATCAATGTGACGAGTGTTTTTATAGGACTTGTACCATTGGAACATTGTCACTATGTTATTGGAGTGTTATTAAGTAGATTATATATGTTAATGGTTGTAGAAACATTCTTTCTTATATGATAGAATATTGGGAACATGTCTTCCATTTGATTATAGGAACTAGTTGTGTATTTTGGTAAGTTAGATAAAGTGATAATCCTTGTTTGTGAACTTGCTAATTATAATGACTGGGTATGCTTGTGTTGTATGTTTATCTGATCTTGGAGGCTTTTATTGAAAACATTCAAAATAATCAGTTTGCATATAATGGACTATATGGAAAGAATGTTTTATCCATCTTTATCTGTGGAAACATTGTTTGGTCTGAGTATTCATAATCATATTTCTTGGTATGAAATTTGGAGTGTTTTTTTTTTTTAGTTTGAGGAACTTGAATGGAATGGTTCATTGTCATTATAAGGAGAAATCTGATTATGAAATATTGACTGGTAGTTTGGTAAGATTGTAACTTCTCCTTATAATATGTTCTTGGTATAAAAGGATGCTAATGAGGATGTTATAAGTTGGCCAACTTCTTCGTGTTAATGTTTATTTTGCTAAGTATATTCATTAAGTAGGATTTGGATTCTTGAACAACATGTTTTGAATGTATGCCAATAGTGTAGTTTTTCTCTTGTAACATGTTGCTAAATTGCAATCATTATAAAAAAATCTTGTTTATGAAAGGTTAAGTAATCACTAGAAGGACCGTGACTTATTCTCAAAAATCATTCTTTGGTATAATAAAATGTTTGAGAAATAATATAAGTCATTAGTCATTTCTTGTGATTAATGTTTCTTTTTCTGAGTACTATGATGGATACAGACTATTAAAATATGTTGTAAATTTTAGAAATGCAAATCATGATCCTTTAATAATATACTATGATACAAGAATGAAATGTGATTATCTTCTTATTAACACTATGCCTTATTCCATAGTGGACAACTTACCACTAGTTTAAAGATATCTGGTAAGTGCTCGTCTTTGATTGAAATAATGGTTGGTGGGTTAAGTTGTATTAATATTGATGCTTGTTTGGTAAGTTTTGTAGATTGAAACGTGTAATTTTTATTGCATGCTTATGTGGAAAAGATATCAAAATAAAATTGTTAAGTGATTCAATGTCTATTAAAAAATAGTTGAAGAATCTTCAAATACATTAATTATATTGGGAAGAATCATGTGGAATAGGTGTACCTTGCTAGTAGTCCTATAATCTCTTTATATACATGGCATCTCGGTTAGAGTTTTTACAAACCAATCATGTATCTCTATGTTCAAATGGCATTCAAAATTTGAATGTTCAAATTTTGCATTTTGTTCGTTATATGAGTAGTATAAACCTCTTTATTCAAGTATGAGCCCAAATCTCTATAATTCACCATACTCATATAGACACTGCCCTGCCATTGGATAGAGCGAACCTGGTTTTAAGCAATGTTATGGTTATGGATTCAAGGAGGATGAGTAAAGTGAATTCTTTTTATTCAAAGTCTTTTGTGATGCATTAAGAAATTGGAAAACATTTTTTTTATTGAATGAGGTATATCTTTAGAGATTTATAATACTTTTCATTGAATAATTCTTGTATTGACGAAATTTTAGTAAAGGTTGTTTGTTATTTAATAATGGATGGGTGTTGTCCCTAATGACATGTTTGTTCTTAATATTGAAAACAAATGACATCAATAATCACATTAAGCACTTATCAAGAGAGATTTTATTCTAACAAATAATATGGATAGGCATGGATTCTTGTATTCATTGGATATTGGTCTTGTAGTCTAGATGATTGTATTCTTTGGTTTAAATTGAGTTAAGTAATAATTTAAACTTGTAGGACTCTTATGACTGTCTTGAATGAACAATAAATAATATTGGAGATGACATATTAACATGGAGTTTAAAATCTCTTTAAGGCTTTTTTGGTTAAGAGCCTTAACTTCGGTCTAAAAAGAGACATTGTACTCAATCCCAAAACCTATCATGGACATTCATGACTTAACCTCATTTAAAGGTCTAACAATGAAGTGACCATAAGTATTCTCTGTTGCCCTGCTTATGTTGTGGCAGGAGAAGGTCTTGTAAGGACCGAGTGTTTATCCCATGATATGTAAATAACCATGAAGTTATTGTTGGAATTGCATATGACACTTAACTTGTTGGTCAATAAACCTACCCACAATCATCACAAGTGGATAAAATCAATCTCGTAGACGATTTCGTTAAGAGTTGTTGGAATCAATTATGAAATTACATGAATTGATGTTAGAAAAAGTGTATCACGACCTTAAAAAGTTAAATTTTTTGTGGGTTGAATTTAGAGGGTTTATCACAACACAATGGACCTACAAGGCAAATGACCACTTTCGAGGATTGCGAAAAATAGTCAGCCACTTTTGGCTAGCACGAAAAATGGTCAAATTAGAAAAAGATAACAAAATAGAGATCTAGTAACCGATGGACCTTGAAGAAAACAACTAACTAATCTTGAAAAGAAACAGAAGATACAAGACTTTAAAAAATCCAATCTGAAAAGAAAGTGTATTAAAAGAAGCCAAAAGTACGTTAATAAACTAAATATACCAAGGTATAATAAAAATAATATATTAATATGACTTATACTAAAATTAGGTATTTATATATGTACTCTTTTTAGATTACCTACTCAATATTTTAAATCTATATAAAATTTTATTCAAAATATAAATAAGTTAGAAATTAGAATTATATTTTTAATTTTTTTTTTTGTTAAATTTTAATTATTTGAAATATTTTCATTTATTTTCCTCTAATTATATTGTAAGTCTTTATTTAATATATTTTAATTAAATTTATCGTTGGAAGGATTTAAATATAATATTATACTAATCAAATCAATTCCTATACTTAATTACTAATAACTATATTGAAAGGCTTATAGTATAATGTTATTTAGCCATTGCATAGTTAAAGTTAGAGTGAGAAAAGAGTAAATTAGATGTGATTAGACCTAATTTAGGTGTTTTGTGGATTATGTATTGCATATTGATGTCCTATTAATAGTGCGGTTAACAATAAGAATAAGGATAAGGGATACTGACTTGAATTGGGCTCCTCCATGTCGCACATTTAGGAAAAGAGAATGGGAGAAGGAAGTATATAAGGTGTTATGAGTTGTAAGATATATGCTCAGTCAAAAATAAAAACTAGCCGGTGCCGGTGCCTGTGCCGGTGCCAGCTAATGACGTTAACAATCTCATTCCAGAGTCAGACGACGACGCATTTGTCGTGTTAATGTTTTTCCCGGCGGATACATTGAAGAAAACGCGGAGTAGTTCGAACTAGAAGTGGAGGTTAGTTTGACCGCCAGCGGAGTTAAGTCGAGCGGGCAGCGGAGGGGGGCTGCCCGTGGGGAACAGGGAAAGCTAGAAGCCACCACGGGGATTGCATGTGAAATATGTGTTAGAAACCAGGGATTCCGTATTCTGGATATATACGCATTGCATATATTGCGGCCTCGGTTCGATTCCCCGTGCTTGTATTTTCATTGAAAGTTCCGTCTGATGGATCAATTCTCATTCGGGCACTAGGTTGGAAACCAACCAAAACAAACAAACAAACAAACACGCGGGTTAGCTATAGAATAATAGATTTGGTGGTGGGTTCCTCCACGGGCAGACCGTTGTGTCACTTCAAGTTGTCTGCAGGGCTGGCGTCCATTTTGTGGGAGAAGCTACCAACGAAGGGAAGCTTCAAAAACAACATAAATAAAATAAATACAAGGGAATTGTGGATGTTACAGTGAAGAGTAGGGTAGAGGGAATTGTGTTTGGCTGTCACTACAGAGGATCTGAAAAGGGCCAAGGCTAGCAGGACAGGACTGGAAATGGAGGCCAGTGCAGGGCTGGTCGCTGGCTCTCACAACCGAAACGAGCTTGTTGTCATTAGGCCCGAGGGCGAGGTTGGGGTACGTTTTTATTTCTTAATCTGCATTGCAATTTTCAATACCCTCATCAAAGTGTCTTGTAACAATACCCATCTCATCAATCTGCAATGTAGGCAAGTTAAACTAAGTTTTTTTTTGGCCTTCCACCACGATCTGGAAGTGGAATCTCATTTGAACTCATTTTTTAAATCTCCATTTGACTCTTCTAACCCGAGCTGCCGATTTTTTTCTTTCGGGCACTACAGAAACGGGCGAAGCCGTTGTGGGCCCGTTTTTTTTCTAGGCCCTTTGAACTGATATATGGGAGCTCTTTGCTTTATTTTGCAGCCAAAGCCTCTGCATCATTTGAACGGTCAAACATGCCAGATTTGTAGCGATGAGATTGCTACTACAGTAGAAGGAGAGCTTTTTGTTGCCTGTAATGAGTGCGCTTTTCCAGTCTGCCGGCCATGCTATGAGTACGAACGGAGAGAGGGCAACCAGGTCTGCCCTCAATGTAAAACCAGATACAAGAGGCATAAAGGTTAGGATTTGTCTGTTTTGACTGCAATGCAATTTAGTTAATATCAAGCTGTAATCTCTTTTTGGCAAAATGTTTGCTTGTTGATGTAAGGAAAGTTTATCTCTGTGTCTTTCATAGTCATAGAGTGCATATTTTTCTTTTTCTGATACACACATTTTGACCAATAGAACTTGTTCTGTATTGGTAACACATCTTTGTATAAGTACTTTCAATGAATGATTTGAGCTGGTGCGGCTTAGGACTCAAACTCTAGCCCACACTAAATTGAAATGCTCGAACACAAGATCATCTGTGGATAAATCCTCCGGCGGGGAAGTTGCGCAGATATCTCAAGACAGGTTATCCTGATCTCCCAGGGATCAACCCTTATCGCAGGAGACATCACCAAATGCATGCTTTAGATTTCAGAAAGATCTATTATTGTTCACATAATAGGTGGTTCTAGAGTTTGAGTGTTTCTATTTCTCAATTTAATTTTAGCCCTGTCGATTTTGCAGGGAGTCCCAGGGTTGAGGGAGATGAAGAAGAGGATGATATTGACGATTTAGAGAACGAATTTGATTTTGGTGATCGCTATAAGCATGATAGACATTACACTGCAGAGTCCATGCTTCATGGGCATATGAGCTATGGTCGGGGATCAGATATTGACTCTCCTCAAGTGGCACAGACCGTGATGCCACAAGTACCGCTGCTGACGAATGTTCAGATGGTAATGAACCTAGTAAAATTAATTTTCCAGTTGTTTTTTAAATCGATTTCTGAATATATTCTGGCACACGCGGATATGTCTGTTTCGAGTCTCTTTTTGTCTTGTGCCAAAGTTCTTTGGATTTATTACAGGAATATGGGATATCTCCTGAACATCATGCGCTGATAATACCTCAATTTATGGGAGGAGGCAAACGAATTCATCCTATTCCTGATCCTGATCCAAATTTTCCAGGTAATCCATAAATCAGTTGTTTTAGGCTTATTTCGTAATATGCCTGCCTGAGTGTTCTTTCAACCAAGGTTTTTTATTATCTTAGCTGCTTCTTGCATTCATTTTCTTATTGTCAGTGCAATCAAGGTCGATGGATCCTACTAAGGACTTAGCAGTTTACGGATATGGGAGTGTAGCCTGGAAAGAGCGAGTTGAGAATTGGAAGAAGAGACAGGATAAATTGCAGGTTGTGAGAACCGATGGGGGAGGATTAAAGGATGGGGGTCCTGATGGCAATGGACCAGATGAACCTGATCTACCGATGTACAAATGCTAAACTTTTTTTGCAATTTTCTTTCTGTCCCTACCAAAAGGATTTTATTATCAGCGCCGTAAAATATTTGAACTCATCCATTATATGATCGATCTTATTTTAAGTCACTGATTGATACTTCTTCCAATTAAACAGGATGGACGAGGGAAGGCAGCCTCTGTCAAGAAAGTTGCCAATTCCTTCTAGCAGAATAAATCCATACAGAATGATCATCATTATTCGGCTTGTAGTACTGGGTTTCTTTTTCCATTATCGACTCCTTCATCCGGTCACAGATGCATTTGGCTTATGGATTACTTCTGTTATCTGTGAAATGTGGTTTGCATTTTCTTGGATCCTTGATCAGTTTCCAAAATGGCTTCCAATTGAACGGGAAACATACTTGGACAGATTATCGTTGAGGTACATTACTCCGATTTTTGCTTAATGCTTAATATCTAATGTTTTAGGATTTTGTCTTTTTATGATTGAGTTTAACACCACATTCTCACCAACAATTAATTGCTTATTGTGCTTGCAAAAGTATCATTTTGATGTATATACTGAAATTTATGTTTATTGATTGCAAACACTTATTCTGCTAAAAATAAATTGACCATGATCCCCAGGTATGACAAGGAAGGTCATCCTTCAGAACTTGCTGCTGTTGATCTCTTTGTCAGCACTGTTGACCCAATGAAGGAGCCACCATTAATCACTGCAAACACAGTCTTATCTATCCTTGCAGTGGATTATCCTGTAGACAAAGTTTCCTGCTATGTTTCTGATGATGGTGCTGCTATGCTAACATTTGAAGCCCTATCTGAAACGTCAGAGTTTGCAAGGAAATGGGTTCCTTTCTGTAAGAAGTTCAACATTGAACCCCGTGCCCCAGAGTGGTACTTTGCTCAGAAGATAGACTATCTCAAAGACAAAGTGCAAACTTCCTTTGTGAAAGAACGGAGGGCAATGAAGGTGTGTAAAATTGTGAATGTTAGGGTTCAACTGAAGCTAATAGTAAAGGGAATAGCTAAAATTAATCTAAAGGACAAAGTATAAACTTCCTTTGTGAAAGAACGGCGGGGGGGGGAGGGAGGGGAAATGAAGGTTTGTAAAACTGCGAATGTTAGGATTCAACTGAAGCTAATAGTAGAGGAAATAGCTAAAATTAATCTGTCTTTGGTTTACAGAGAGAGTATGAAGAATTCAAGGTTCGTATTAATGCTTTGGTAGCCAAGGCTCAAAAGGTGCCGGAGGAAGGTTGGACAATGCAGGACGGAACACCGTGGCCTGGCAACAATGTGCGGGACCATCCAGGAATGATTCAGGTTGGTCCTATGGCAGTTTTGAATAGCAAGTTTGGCTGAGAATATTCTCACATCGTTTTGAATCTTTGAGAATACTTACTATACCCTAAACTTGATAAACTTTTATTGTCTCAATTTATTAATTTTAGCTTTCAATTTTTGAACATGTTGCTCATTGAATACGAGCTGTTTAGAGAGACTTATTGTAGCCTTTGTACAATGTGTCGTGGCAGGTGTTTCTGGGCCATAATGGGGGGCATGATGTTGGCGGGAATGAATTGCCTCGCTTGGTGTATGTTTCTCGTGAAAAGAGGCCTGGGTTCAATCACCACAAAAAGGCTGGTGCCATGAATGCATTGGTATAATTTCCATCTTCATTCAACTGGGAATTTCCTTTTCTAAAATTCACATTGTAGAGGTTGTATGTAGCTAGGGATTGAAACTGACTTATTCTAAATTTGTTGTGGGTTTAGGTACGAGTCTCAGCGGTTTTGACAAATGCACCTTATCTATTAAATGTGGATTGTGATCATTATATAAACAACAGCAAAGCAATTCGTGAAGCCATGTGCTTCATGATGGATCCTACGGTGGGAAAGAAAGTCTGCTATGTGCAATTTCCTCAGAGGTTTGATGGCATTGACCGGCATGACCGATATGCCAATCGCAACATTGTGTTCTTTGATGTGAGTATGGACTAATTGTGGATTTGGCTTCAAAGTTGAATTCACAATCCCCTGTTGTAATTTTAAAAGGTGATCTATATTTTGTTGCAATTGTTAAGTACCCATTTACACTGTTGCTCAGATCAACATGAAAGGCTTGGACGGGATCCAAGGCCCTATATATGTGGGTACTGGTTGTGTCTTTAGAAGGCAAGCTCTTTATGGATATGATGCTCCTGTCAAGGAGAAAGCACCTGGAAAGACGTGCAACTGCGTACCGAAATGGTGCTGCTGTGGATGTTGTGCATCCCGGAAGAGGAGCAAGAAGACAAAAACCAAGCAAGAAAAGAAGAAGAAGAAGAAGTCCAAGCGCAGTGATGCATCTGTTCCTATATTTAGTTTGGAGGACATAGAAGAGGGAGTAGAAGGTAGGCTGATGGATTTAATGTCCTTTTTGGTGGTTCTTTAATTGATTAAGTAATTATTTTTTTACATGCAAGTTAATTTTGAGAATTTGTGGTTCATTGAGGCCAATGGATTTAATGTCCCTTTTGGTGCTTCTTTAATTGATTAAGTGATTATTTACGTGCAAGTTAATTTTGAGAATTTGTGGTTCATTGAGGCTTATAAATGTGATTGGAAATGTTCTGTTGCAGGAATTGAGAGTGAAAAGTCATCATTGATGTCTCAAAAGAACTTCGAAAAGAAATTTGGGCAGTCACCTGTGTTTGTAGCATCTGCTCTTCTAGAGAATGGTGGTGTACCACGAAATGCCAGTCCCGCATCTCTCTTGAAAGAGGCCATTCATGTTATCAGCTGTGGTTATGAAGATAAAACAGAGTGGGGAAAAGAGGTAATCTGATTCAAATAAATATCTTGTAGGTATTTAATATTTTGACATTATTGGTCCTTACTTTCGTTTGAGTGGACATATCCTATTTTTCATTTCAGTAATACAAATTGTTTATAATTATTACATTTATGTGACTAATTTCTTATTCTGGTTTCAGGTTGGGTGGATATATGGTTCAGTCACAGAGGATATTTTGACAGGTTTTAAAATGCATTGCCATGGATGGCGTTCAATATACTGTATACCCCCTAGGCCAGCATTCAAGGGATCTGCTCCAATTAACCTTTCAGACCGGCTTCATCAAGTTCTGCGTTGGGCTCTTGGATCAGTAGAAATTTTCCTGAGCAGGCATTGCCCCATTTGGTATGGATATGGAGGTGGACTGAAATGGTTAGAGAGGCTGTCATACATAAATGCAACTGTATATCCATGGACATCTATACCTTTGGTAGCATATTGTACCTTGCCTGCCATATGTTTGCTCACTAACAAATTTATAATCGCAGAGGTATATATTTTGGATTTGCCCAGTGCATTGAATTAAACACTTCATGCTTTATCTTTTATTTATTGTCATGTTCATCTCCTAATGGGTGTTGGCACTAACTGTGTGTGCAGCTGAGCAATTTGGCCAGTTTATGGTTTATTGCTCTGTTTGTGTGCATCTTTGCAACTGGTATTCTGGAGATGCGATGGAGTGGTGTTGGAATTGATGACTGGTGGAGAAATGAACAATTTTGGGTGATTGGAGGTGTATCATCTCATCTGTTTGCTGTGTTTCAAGGGTTGCTGAAGGTTCTTGCTGGTGTAGACACAAATTTTACTGTAACATCAAAAGGTGGAGATGATGGAGAGTTTTCAGAACTCTACTTATTCAAGTGGACAACTCTATTGATTGCCCCAATGACAATACTTATAATCAATATGATTGCTGTGGTTGCTGGGGTCTCTGATGCCATTAACAATGGTTATGATTCTTGGGGGCCTTTGTTTGGTAAATTGATATTTGCATTATGGGTTATCATACATCTGTATCCTTTCCTGAAGGGTATGATGGGGAAACAGAACCACACACCGACAATTGTTGTTGTGTGGTCCATTCTTCTTGCTTCTGTCTTCTCGCTTGTTTGGGTTCGGATTAATCCATTCATTGCTAGGTCAGACGGACCTGTTCTGGAGGAGTGTGGCTTAGACTGCGATTAAAGCTTGAGCCGACACTGGTTCAGATGGTTATCTAAGAACTCAGCAGAATTTTTTTGGCTGCCAGATACTCATCATTCTGCTTTGGTGAACATGCAGGAATCCTGAGTTCTCATGGGATGTGAGAAGTTAGTACTTAAAATTAGTCCAGCATATCCTTTCTAGCCAGAAAGCTTTGTAGATGTTGGGAAAGAGAGCACATTCTGCAAGGTTTACCAGATAAAAAGAGTATTGGTAAAGAGGACTGAGAGTGGCACAATACTTGATGAGGGAAATTTTAAGGCGTGTCCTGTGTTTGTTATTATTATCAGAAGTAATCTTTGATTTCTTAGTGAAGTCGACAATTATACTTTCATTGGATTAAATTTCTGTTCAAGTGCGAACAGATTTTTTTTAGACAATTACAGCCGAACTCATGGTTCTACTTCTTGGAAGCGATAGATGTCAACGTTGTGCATATTTATTCAAATTGGTCTTGCATTGATTTCTTTCCAATAAGGGCAGATTTTTGCCTTCCTTTGTAACATGCTAAAGGAAAGTAAGAGCCAAGGACCTGGCTGACCGTATACGGTATCAATTACTGCTTTTGATTATTGGAACTTTTATGAGTCGTGGGTTCTCATGTCCTGCCTTCTTTTTTAGGTGTATGGGAAATTGCGATGTCTTGAGAAATCAGAGTTGTAACGTAAGGCTAAAAGGCAGTTTTGGAATGTCCCGACTTACCAATGTGAGAACCTAACAATCTCGCAACTGAATTCTTTGGTATGTGACATAGGAATTCCTGCAATAAGACTGATGTCATCTTGACTGGACAGTTGTTCAGTTATGTCATCTTTGTGGAACAAGGATTGGATTAGCATTGTTTGGCATTTTGGTATTGCCTGTTCTCTATGAGTATGGGCCATGCTTTTCTTGCAATTGTATTTCCATTAATACGAAACCTGATTTTACTGTTTTAAATCAAGTATACTATTACTATTTGATAATATCCAAGGTTATATAGCTCTGTGATGCTCAAGCTGAAAGTTGAATATGTTTATAAACTAGCAAGATCGTGCATTTGTCACTATACTAATCCAATTATCTTCGTCTTTTAAATCGTGACTTGGTCGTGAAGAGGCCTCATCATACCATTCGGAAGCTTCTAAACAAAACAGAGGGAGTAGGTTGCTACTTGCTGGTTTTTTATATTACTATTTCCTTGCCGGGGCAACGATTCAGATGGGTTTTATTGATTCGTTGGGGTTCAATATTTGCATCCATTTAGTTAATCCAGCATTGAAATGTTACGTCTTAGATATATCACATTTCATGTGCTCATTAACAGGGAAAACCAACCCCATGGACATCTCCAAAACAAACCGCAATCTCCATAATTAGGTGATTAACATAATATCAAGTGATAGCTTGTGTGTGTTTGTGCTTTTAAACCCCTGGCCAAGGAAGTGTCAGGTTTTTTGATGGAAGGAAACTTGATCGGTTACTCTCTACACGAGACAGGTAATGCTAATTCTCTGTCCACGATAATGTTATTGATGACAACTAATTAGCAAAATCATTGAGTTAATTGTGGAAATACTACCCACAATTAGCAGTAGGCATTAATTCAAAATTGGAGAAAACTCTGGTGGAAATGGTCTTGAATGTGGTGCGTAGGTTGGTCTGTGTTAGGCAGTTAATAAATATGGGTTGTACTAGGCAAGGCAGAGGAATAACGCCAGGTTTGTTGTGAGATCCTACACAATAGTTATCGGTGTGAATTTTGAAGATGACAATTGTCTCGTTGCAGATAAAATAGTAATGGATAGGGTTCCAAGATTTATTGGCTGTTGGTAGATGTGACTGGTTTCTAATGCTATGAAATTCACATACACAATCTTCCTATTATGCCCTTTTTAAGTCAATCTTCCAGTTTTGTGCAACCTTGACTATGGATAACAAATAAGACAATTGTACCAACATGTCACTTGAGCCAAAGACTCAAGTGCTCATTAGAGGTGCAATGAGAAATCACAATCATTAAAGAACGTGACGAGGGTCGTCGTGTTCTCTTCATTTGATCAATTGAGTTAAGTTGATGTTATATCAAACCAAAGATGGTTTTCAATGGCAAATCCCATAAATGATCTGCTTCTTTGGTTGAGTTGGTTCCTGAAATAAGATTAGATCAAATTAAATTTGTAAAAATACTATGAAATCAATTCTTCATTAATTTTATAAATGTTCACAATGTTGAAAAAGTTTATTTCTATGTTTTAATTTTATATTTGTTATGTACTTTTTGTATCTTACAAGTTTGAAGAACACACAAATGTTGATTAGCTCCTTCTTAGTAAAGATAATAAAAATCTATTCATAACAATATAATAAAACTAATCACTCTTGATGTTGATTAGCTCCTTGTTAGTAAAGATAATAAAAATCTATGCTAAACAATATAATAAAACTAAACACTTGTCTATGAGTTAGGGGCAGCATATCATAATGAACAAAATCACAAAATAGAGATAAAAATAAAACAAAAATTTTACTTTTTTTTGTTGAAATTGATGTCCATTTGTTGGCATAAAGATATTCGTACTCGGTCTATGATATTATAGACTTTTGTCAATATTTCTCCATGATGGTAGCACTTCTCCAATAGTCACTTGTGATGTTGCTTTGCTATTGGCTTGATTTGGTGTGAAACTTGGCATAAAATGGACATTATAACACTATTTTCAATAGTTTTTTGAATGCATTATTGCAAAATAATCCTACACAAAAATTTGTTGGTATATGGTGTAGGCATTGGTATTTATAGCTCTAAGAAATGTCTTTAATCTTGGGGAGGTTAGAGTAAATTCTAATTTTGGTTGAGTCTAAAATAACTTAACCCTGGATTGGTCAAAGCACTCATGAAGTCTTCACACCTTACTTTCTGATATTTATGGGCCATGACAACTCACCTTAAATATTTGTAAGGTGACTCATATTTTTAAAATATTTATGAATTAATAAATCATGTTATTAGCTCCTTGGAACTTTGACTTTTTTTTTTTTTTTTGAAAATGAAATTTACTGATTCAATTTGGAATTTTTACTTTATAAGTTAATTAAGATTTGCAATATAATTAATTTTATTTAGTATTTTTTTGGCTTTTGACAATTGTTTTAAATGTTTTAAATTAATAGTTCAACATGGTAAAAACATCAAATTACTACGTCCTAATTTGACTAGGGTTGAAACCGAATTAATTTATTGATGCATATAGGGTATGTCACGTCTCTCTTTTGATAGGGACATCTTGGAAGACCTTTAGCTTTAATTTATTCCCGAGTGCTAAGGGACAACCATAAATGGAAAAGAGTATTGAATGTTTTGATTGAATATTTGTAAAAATGTATTTTTTTTTGAAATATTACTCTATATTTTTTATTTCACTTAAAGAGGGGACTTTAAGGGTTATGAAGGCTTAAGTGATTTTAAGAAAAGATAATGAGGAAAGGTCTTCTAAATAACATTTTTTTAAGTTACCCTCCCTTCCTCTTTTGGGCACCACACTTGGAGGGCTACAAAAGTACAAGAGGAATCATTTGGAGAGGTTATGATTTTTTGGATAATTGTTTTTCTGAAGTCTAAGCACAAAAAACTTGGCTCGTATTTGGAGGACGAAAACCCTTCAAGGATGCTGGAATAAGGACAAAAATCCTTGATTTTAGTTAGGAGCAACTTTGTAAGGAAGTTGTAAATAGTTTCAATTGCAGAATTAAGGTGTTTTCAACACCAAATTGATCAATTGTAGGTAGGCGAACCACTTGTGAGTTGGGCAAGTGTTTGAGGGATGCAAACAATTGAAAGGGCACTGAGTAGGTTTTAGAGGTTGGCGACCCACTTGGAGGTCATTTGAAGGTGGTTTGAGGGTGTGGATCAACCACACTAACACTAATATTTTGAAAATTTTATGATAATTTTCCAGCACTATACTTCACTAACAAATCAAGGTTTTGGTTGGTTATTTGATAAATAATTTATTATAATTTCTGTTATTTTTGGGAACATGAAATAATATTTTTTTGGAGCTATTTTCAAGTATCTACAACACTGTATTATTTCAGCATGCTAGGGTTTAAGGAAAATCAGAGTTGCAAATATATTTATGCAATTTATTGAGAGTGATAAGATTTGTGGCATAGGAAACATCTATAATATTCCAATTAAATTTGCAGTTAAGGACACATGGGGTTTGAAGAATAAAATCTGAGTTTGAAGGGCTACACTTTTATGTTTTGAGCAACTACTAATTGATTGGGGTTTGACATATTTTAAAGCTAATTTTAAGGTATATTTGAGGAGTTGTTGGCAGTTAGGGTTTAATGCAATTAAATTAATTTTTTTCATATTGAAGTAGGATTTATACATATTTCTAATTTTCAACTAACAGTCCATTTTGGAGACATTGCATTAGTATCAGAGCTAATTTCTTGGCCAACTATGGAACAAGGGTTTCATGTCAAATAGTGACATGGATAAGGTTAGGTTTGAGAGGTTATCTTGGGCACAAGAACAAATGAAAGAAGTGATGAGCGAATTCTTTCAAACAGTGAAAGACATGAAGGAGAACAAGCCCCATGAGTTAAAGGAGCAATCTTTTATGCGAATTGATTTGATGGAGATCTATGAGGAGTATATGACTTACCCACCCCCTTTCAGGTAGGAGATAGACCTCATTGATTTTGTGTTATGGAAAAAGGGTAGAAGCAGTCAATGGATAGAAAAAAATAGATAAAGAGAATTAAATGAGCCCTTGGGAAAGATTGCTCTTCCCATATTTGATGGTTCTACAAGCATTTCAACTAGTGAATGGGTTGATACGATAGACACATACCTTACGCTTTGTTTCATGGAGGGAGTTGAGGCTTTAAAATTTGTCATATTACATTTGGAGGGAGTTGCCCATGATTGGTGGCACCACGAATTGGTAATCCAAGAGCACCATTTCATTGATACATATGATGAATTCAACAAATGGCTCATTGGGAGATTTGATTGGGGTGATCCAAAGCTTTACTTTGATGAGTCGCAAAGGGGAGATATAAATGAAGAACCAATTGGAGCAGCCAGTTGTGAAAAGGATTGGATCATGCACGAAGGGAGAAAAAGTGGAAAGACACAACCACATGAGGATCACAATGAAGGGATTGGAAAACGTGAGGATTTAGATTTGAAAGAGGAATGTGTAAAATTTGCAGAAAATAAAGAAGAAATGAGAGCATCCACCTATGAAGAGGAGCACTTAGTAGTTGAAGGGGGAGAGGACATGGGAGGTACTTTTGCAACCTTGTCTGGAGTTCCTAGGTACCACCCCTTTAGAGGGAAGGTAGTTTTGCAAGGTAAGCAAGTTACTATTGTCATTGATAGTGGGTCCACTCCCAAATTTATTGATAGAGGTTTGTTTGCATCTTGTGGGCTACAACTCGTGAAGTTCAAGGGATTTAGGGTCACCATGGTAGATGGCTTCACCATCCCATGCAACATGAAGATTCTTAAGCTTAACATTACTTTGGAAAAGTACCAAGGGGAGGATGATTTCTATATGATGGGAGTGACCTTCCACAAGAGAATAATTAAAGGGGCAACAAAAAGAGCAAAGGGGGCTACAATTGCTGAGTTGGGGCAACCATTAGCTCAAGTGGTAAGCATTGACAATTCTAGAAAATTTTGGACAAAAAAGGGGACCAAGAGGGCTGCAAATTCTGAGTTTGGGCAGCCACCTCAACTTGTAAGCACCAATTCAATTTCATTATTGAAAGGTATAGTAATTTCTGAAAGTAGTTGTTTAGGACAGCCCCTTCGTGGGGAAAAGGTTTAGCTCACTATTTATATAGGAAAGTCTGATTTTTTTGTGGAAACTTAGCCACATATATGTGCAAGAAAGTCTAAAATTTTGGTGGAAGACCAACTCTATTTTATTATAGAAAATTGTGAGTTTTTCCAGCCTATTACATGTACCAGAAATTCTGAGTTTTTGTTAAAAACTCAGCGCACACCAAGGTGAACAAGTTTTGAGTTTTCCATGCAAAATCACTCACAAAATTCTGGAAAAGATGGTTCACTTCAACCCCTAATGAATTCAATGAATGAGGAAGATGGGTCTGTTCCATACAAAATAAAGTGGAGATTGGAAACTTGGGATCAGTCCTTCCAAGGCAAGGAACTTTTACTCTTTGCAAGTATGGTGAGTGCTCTATATTTTATCAATTCTATTCTAGGAAAACAAGGGTTACATTTGTATATACAAATCAGTTTGAAGAAGCATGCTAGGAGGAAAGAGGTGACCTCAAGGGTGATGGGAAGGAGTGTCCATGAGAGACCTTTGATAAAGGCAACAAGGACAATAGGTAAGGTTGCATTTTTTGAGTTGGAACAACCAACTCTCATGAAGGAAATGGGTCATATACATGGCTTGTTGAGTGGAGAAAAAATGAAAAAAAGTTACCCTTACAAAAGAATCAGTAAATGGGGCACATGATAGTTTTTAAGGTATGCTAAAATGTGGTTTCAAAGTCATGTTAGAGTGATAAAGGGTTTGTTGAAAGGAGACCATGCTAGTTTGCTACCAAGGTATGGAGGAAATTATTTAATCTCTTTTTCTCCAAGCCCTACCAATTCTGAAAATAATTGTTTGAAATTAGTGTTGAGAAGAATTGAATTTCCATATGTAAGGAGGACAAAAACTTCTAAAATTCGCATTGGAAAGAGGTTGTAAATGCACTTAGAAAATTCCAAGTTTTTTATAACAATTCAGCCAAGTATATATTTTGAAAATATGATGAGTAAGGTGTTAACACAACTAGATAAAGGCACCCCAAGGTCTGAAATCAAGAGTACACTTGGGGTTGGTATTAGTGAAGGGACAAATGAGCAACTTTAGCTGAGTATATGTCAATGGAACAAGATGAAAAGGAGTGATGTGTGCAACACCCTATAAAGTCTGAAATTGTAAGTAAGTTTGGGTCTTTCCTTGGTGACAAAGATCCAATTGATGCACCACTTCCCCAAGGTATGCAATTTCAATGTTTGTGGGACTCAACATGCGCTCCTAAGATCATCAAAAGGTACATAAAGGGCAACTCTTTAACATTTTTTTAGTTCTGATTTATTTTGCTTGCTTGTGTCCATAATGTTTCTTTTATGTGGCATAGACATGAAGGGGTTGTTGGAAATCAAATTGGTGATGGATTGGTTGACTCCAATGAAGATTTGCAGGGTTGTTGCAAGTCAAAATAGCCCCCATAACAATTGGTTCAGATTTATTAAAGAGTTAGTTTGATCCAATATAAGAAGACTAATGAATTTAGGGGTTAAGGGTGGAGTTACCACTTCCACACGAGTTTCCAGCCCTTGGGAGATTCAAATTTGAGAGTTTGAAGGGTAGAATCAAGAGTATATGCATATGTTATGAGTTGTATAAGGTGAAATACGCTCAGGGTAGCAAGGTATTGAAAATAAAAATCATTTTTTGGGTGGATAAGGAGGATGCTAGGGGCTGCACCATGCCTAACAATGAGGAGTTTGCAGTCATAATCCATAAAGAAAGCATTGTAAAAAATACAAAGGTGAAGGGGAACATAATGTTTTGGACTAAAGTGTTTGCTTCATGTACAAGTGTTGATACAAGGGCTATCAAGACCCTAATACTTGAAGACTACCTAGCCAGAATACAATTTTTCAGCCACCGTTGTGATGCCAACTTTGTAGATTCTCTTGTTTTTAGCGTCTTACGGGCATTTTTGGAACACTTGGGCTCAAGGGCAAGAAGTAAAAACATGAGGTGGTGTTCTTCTTTCATTCTTAACTTTCTTAAGCAACAAGGAAACTTCATCTATAGTTGTAGAAGGGATCATCAAGAGGGGTCTTTCCATTGGGAAGGGCCTAGGTTTGAGTTTGACACAAAACACACGGTGAAGATATCACTTTGGTTACTTCTAATGCTTGAGGATAAGCAATTTTGGACATGGAGGATTGTCATGTCCCTCTTTTGATAAGGATATCTTGGAAGACCTTTAGCCTTAACTTATTATCGGGGGCTAAGGGACAACCATAAAGGGAAAAGAGTATTAAATGTTTTGATTGACTATTTGTAAAAGAGTACCTTTTTTGAGAAGTTACTTTATATTTCTTATTTCACTTAAAAAGGGGACCTTTAAGGGTCATTAAGGCTTAAGTGATTTTAATAAAAGATCACAAGGAAATGTCTTTTAAATAACATTTTTTAAGTTACCCTCCCTTCCTCTTTTAGGTGCCACACTTGGAGGGCTACAAAAGTAAAAGAGGGATCATTTGGAGAGGTTATAACTTTTTGGATAATTGTTTTTCTGAAGTTTAGGCATGAAAAAATTGGCTTGTACTTGGAGGATGGAAACCCTTCAAGGAAGCTAGAATAAAGATGAAAACCCTTGAATTCAGTTAGGAGCAACTTCATAAGGAGGTTATCAAGAGCTTCAATTATAGAATTAAGGTGTTTTCAACACCAAATTGATCAATTGTAGGTAGGCGAGCCACTTGTGAGTTGGGCGAGTGGATTAAAGGGTTGTCCTAGGGCAAAGATCATCCTTTTTGAGGGCTGCGAATAATTGGAAAGGTACTGAGCAGGTTTTGGAGGTTGGTGATCCACTTGGGGGTCATTTGGAGGTGGTTTGAGGGTGTGGATCATCCACACTAATATTCTAAAAATTTTATGCTAATTTTTCAGCACTATACTTCACCATAAAATCAGGTTTTTGGTTGGTTATTTTTTAAATAATTTATTATATTTTCTGCTATTTTTGAGAACATGAAATGATATTTTTTTGGAGCTATTTTCAAGCATCTACAATAGTATATTATTTTATCTTATTAGGGTTTAAGGAAAATCAGAGTTGAAAATATATTTATGCAATTCATTGAGGGTGATAAGATTTGTGGCATAGGAAATATCTATAATTTTTAGATTAAATTTGTAGTTAAGGATGCCTGGGGTTTGAAGAATAAATTTTGATTTTGAAGGGCTATACTTTCATATTCTGAGCAACTACTAATTGATTGGGATTTGACATATTTTAAAGCTAATTTTAAGGTATATTTGAGAAGTTGTTGGCAATTAGGATTTGCTTTAATTAAATCATTTTTTTCCATATTGAAATAGGGTTTATAAATATTTATAATTTTTAACTAATTGTCCATTTTGGGGACATTACAGTGGTATCAGAGTTAATTTTTTGGCCAAATTTGGAGCAAGGATTTCATGTAAAATAGTGACATGGATAGGGTTAGGTTTGAGAGGTTATCTTGGGCACAAGAACAAATAAAAGAAGTGACGGGTGAATTCCTTCAAACAGTGAAAGACATGAACACGAACAAGCCCCATGAGTTAAAGGAATAATATTTTATGTGGATTGATTTGATGGAGATCTATGAGGAGTATATGACTTACCCACCCCCTTTCAAGAAGGAGATGGACCTCATTGATTTTGTGATATGGAAAAAGGGTAGAAGCAGTCAATGGATTTAATAGAATAGCCAAAGATAATTACATAAGGCCTTCAAAAATATTGCTCTTCCCATATTTTATGGTTCTACAAGTGTTTCAGCTAGTGAATGGGTTGATATGGTAGACACATACCTTACACTTCATTCCATGGAGGGAGTTGAGGCTTTTAAATTTGCCATATTACATTTGGAGGGAGTTGCCCATGATTGGTGGCACCACGAATTGGTAACCCAAGAGCACCATTTCATTGATACATATGATGAATTCAATAGATGGCTCATTGGGAGATTTGATTGGGGTAATCCAAAGCTTTACTTTGATGAGTTGCAAAGGGGAGATATAAATGAAGAAGAACCAATTGAGGCAACCAGTTGTTGAAAGGATTGGATCATGCATGAAGGGAGAAAAAGTGGAAAGACAAAACTATTAGTAATTTGACCTGTCAAGGCCAAATTATTACCCTTATAATACGAAAGTTTCCTGAAACTAGTCAATAGCCCTTTGCAGTTGGTTAAATTGATGAGTTGTGGCTTAAAAATGTAAATTTTGGTAAAAAAAGAAGTAAAAAATGGATTGAAAAGGGAGTCATTATAATTTAAAAAATGATTTTAACATATTCAAAAATATGACTGTAGCTTAAGTCTAGAGTTTCAAATCTTAAAAAGGAGATCTTATATGTTTTCTAAGCCTAAAAAGCCCCCAAATCACCCCACACTTGCCAATTTGCCCATTTAAAACATGAAAAAGGGTTTAAAAAGTATATTTTTTTTTATGATATGTCATGTTTTCCTTCTAAAATCTTCTATTTCAAATAGTGGAGACTTGATTTGGCTTTTAAAGGCTAAAATAAGGCTTTTTTCTCTCATTTTCAAGCAAAAGTATGGATTTCGTATGTATTACATACAACCAGGGTAGGGGATATGTAGATCAGGGCATGACATAACTTTAACATGATTTTCATGGTGTTTGGATGTAGCAAATTCTCAAAACCATTCCATTCCAAGTACTTTCTTTGTTTTCACAAAGTGACCTGCTTGCAGGTTTTTTGATGGTACGGTCTACTGGAGGAGAGTACATGTTTGAATTTTGGGGTGAATAAAATAAACTTAGAGGGATTCATAATGGATTAAGTGGTTCCTCAATTGGCTTCTCTAGGATTATGAACCATCTAGTTGAAGACATGCCAATTTTTGCAACATTACAACCAAAAAGGCAACTAATTTTCTTTAGTTTCTCCTCACCTAGGCAGAGTTTCAAGAAAATTAAAGTTGTTACAGAATATCAGAGACTTAAGATACCTCTCCATGGCCTCTTGAAGTTGTTATTTATTCAATTTAGGGTCCAATTTTTTTTTCAAATATAGCTAGTCCAATTTGTAGTTTGGCATGCCTTTGAGGAGAAGTTATACGGTTTTGGAGAGAGTGGATTTTCAAGTTTTCTTATCTTGGTCCATGGCATACTTTTATTCCATGATTTCATGTTTGCAAGCAGGTTTTATAAAGAAATTATCCAAAATATCCATGTATTAGCCTATTTTGGTGCTCTCAAGTGTCTCAAGAGGCCTAGATTAGCATATTTTAAGGTTTCTTTACAAATTTTAAGGTTTTTATAGAAAACTAGGTTTTAATTTTAGTCTTTTCCCCTCCTCCAATGGCCTTCAAAGTCATGTGGCATGATGATAATGTGTTTATGGTTGCATATAACTCCTTATCTTGGTTTTATCATGCTTCCAGGTTCTCCTTTCCCTCCTCCACTTCACTCACCCCCATCTCACTATCATGCAAAGCCTTACAACTATGTTCTTGTTCCATTTTCACCCTCCTGTCATGAATTTACCTCATCTTTCCACCATCCTTCATCCCTACCACCCTCACCCATCTCCATCACCTAGTTTCATAATCAAGGAGAATCAAAGGTTGATCAAAGGACACTCAAAGCATAAAAGGGAGCTTATAGGCAAATCTAGCATCATAATACAGTCAGAATGAAGCATCTACAACAAGACTAAGAATAGTAAAATACGATCACAAGGTCTTATGAGGTCATGGATTAAGGAGACACCTTATATAAGGTAAATAAGGTCAGGTAACTCATATATGGGGAGTAAGCCTTCATGGAGGTAAGAAAGGCAACTTTGATCTTTGAATCTTGGTATTCTTCCCACTTGTTGATACCTACAACAAAAGGAAGTACAATCAAGTACATGTATATGAATTACATAAGTCAAACAATGATATGAAGATCTCTCTAAATGAATGATGCAATGAACTTATCTAGCACAACATAGAGGTTGTCAAGGGTCAAAATTTGCCTTTTAGCCATCCTTAAGGTCACCTATAGGTTTTTGTCCTTACATGGTGACATCATGGAGGGGCATCTATAGGCTTGTTCAAGGACAAAACTTGCAATTAAGTAGGATCTTGGCAATATGAGGATTGTTGATTTATCTAAGATGATTTGAGAGAAATACAAGCTCAGGGTTTGTAAAAAACTTGAGAGAAGAGGATAATCTACAACCCAATGTAAACCTACATGCCTCTTTTGGGGATATAGACCTACAACAGACTGATAACAATTGTGTCATTTCAAGGCTCAAGGAGGATATAGGCTAGAGCAAACATCATGATCATCATAACAATGAACTAATCAATCTCATAAGGAATATCAAGGGAGAAGGCATTTCAAGCTACAAATAGGCCTAATGGAAGATATTTTAAACACCTACAATCAACCTTGGGATCTAGAGTACAATCAAGAAGGTAAATTGGTGCTTTAAGTATGCATTGAGGGTTTTTTTCACTTTTCTAATAAGGTCATTGATGTTGTGAAGTAATTATGGAAGCATGGAGATAAAAAATATCATATTATGATGTGTTCATAAATAGGGAGCCACCACAAATAACCTATAGTCATTATGAAGGTGACACCTATAGCTACATACCTGCAACCTATAAGGAGGCCTAACAGAAATAGGAATGGTCTTGGACCTATTTAGGAGGCCAACTTTGTTTGGCAAAGAATTAATAGCATTGAGGGAGATAAATTCATGAATGAACAAGAAGAAAAGGGCATGCCATAGAGTTCATAAAGAGCCTATTTCAAGTATGGTAGCCTACAACCACATGTAAAATCAACCTATAGTTAGCTAGGGTTCAACAAGGGTTTAAAGATCTCATGGTTTAAGTTTAAGAAGATGATATGGTGGATATAAATATAACATATGAAAATTTAGAAACTCTTCATACCTCCTATCACATTGATTAGTGATCAATGCTCTCTAAGCATATTGTATCTTATCACTTTCCATATAAGGGCAAGTTACCCTAAAGCACAGTCAAGTACATGGAGTATGGGAGTTTTATATCCATGGTGTTTTGACTTGAGGGAGATGGTATTCTATGGTAATATACATGAAGTTTTATATCAGAGGAATTTCAATGATAAAGAGTTCACTTTGAACATAATGTAAATCACATCTACAAAGCCCTAAGGCATCCAACAATAGTCCTAAGGAATCATCTACAACTCGTATAAGGTTATGCAAGTCAAGGGGCTTATCAAATATGTTAAGACCTAAAAACATTTACAAGTGACCTAACAAGGGTTTAAAATCCACATAGGTCCAAAGACATATTTGGTATTGAGAGTTACTGTTGTAACCTACAAATGTCTTAACACACCTATAGGCTTGTATAAATCACTTCTTATAGGGTTTTGTCACCTATGTGTTTGGTCATTTAGGAGACCTCAAGAAGGTTTAGGGTCAAGTGAATGGAAATTATTGAGTTTGATAATCATTCAGTGGCCTTGGGGGTTATTTAGGCAAGATCTAAGTATAACATAGTCAAAATCCTATAGACTACATCTTTCATACACAGTCACCATAGTCTTGAAGGATTTCCTAAGGGCTAATGATGCACATAAGAGTTCAATGTGTTATAAAGGTTTCATAGTATTGACTGGCTTAGTCATGAATCTATAAGAAAAATAAGACACTCCAAACACTTTTCAAAACCTACAGTGCCAGTCAGTACTCACCTATAACTGTGCTTCACACAATCACATGCCTAGTTGGCCTAGTAAGGATCAAACATAAGTAATCTAAGTCTCTAAGCAAGTCACATGATTAATTGATTACTTAATGGGTTTCCAAGATGAAATATAAGTCTAGAAGGTCGTGTTAAGGGGTTTTCTAGGGAGATCTAGAGCCTTTGAACTCTGTCAAACACCCACAATCATATGAATGCAGTCATCCTTGAGACTAAATCATGTGGTTTGAGGGTTAATGACCTTTATAGGTCATATCAAATGTAAAGAGGATATAAAGGGATGATGATATTAGCATGAGATTAAGGAAGATAAGTTAAAGAGGATTTAAATTACAATGACCTAGTTTTGATGATAGTCATCAAGGATCAAAATGCTTAGCACAGTCATATGCTTGCAGGGTGTATGGAGAAGACCATTCATGTCATGGAATGAATTATGAGGTTATTATGCATACCAATAAAACCAAGGGAATTTTTAAATATTTTCAAGAAGTCTAAAACACTTTTGATCTTGACATGAGAGTATAGTATACATCTGTTGTACAAACTTTTGACAGTATAGAGGCCTAATTGCCTTGTTTCAAGGTCAAAACATGATAGAAAGAGGGGTAGAGGTTGTTTTAAAGAATTTTTAGAGGAATTTTGAGAAAATTGAATATGAAATTTATCTTTAAATTTTCCAAATACCCTGGTAAAACATGAAAATACAGTCAAGTATGCACACAGTCCATGCAAAAAGGGCAAATTTGAAGGAAATTTGAGGATTCTAGCATATACAGGTGGAATTTTAACCTAAAATTTGGTAAATATAATAATAATGATTTGACTAATCATATATAAAATTTTAAATTCCATTTTCAAATTGGAATTACTCGCTGTTTTGTCACAATCATCAACATGTCTATTTGGGTTTACCATTGGAACATAGAACATTTTGAAGTGCCACAAAGGTTGTAAATCCAAAGTGAGAGTTTATAAAGAATGGGATGATGTTTTTGTATCTTTATAGGACATTTAAAGAGTGTCAAAACTCCAAATAATATGCAAACCATGCTCATACAGGTTTTTGCAAGCAAATATGCATATAGGCCAAAAAGGCATTTTTGAATTTTCAGGTAAAAATATACTTTTAGAGTGTTTTAATAGAATGGTATATACCCCATAATTATGTTTTTAGGTATTATGAATTAGGTAAAGAGTCATTTTTATCATGGTGATTTTTGTCACTTTTTTGCAGTTCTAGACACTCTTCCAAGCCTCCTGTTCAGATGCTTGTATCTTTCACCACATGAGGAGTTTGGATGAGTTATATTAGTATTTTTTTGGGAACCATAATAAATTATAATTCATGAAAAATTGAGGTCATTTTAGGGGATTTATTTTATGAACAATCATTAAGAGCGTAGGCAACCTAGAATGCAAGCAAAACCCTACAAGAAAATTTCCTCCATATGATAACCTTGCATATATTTTTCATGGGAACCCAATATTTTTAGGGATGTTAGGGGGATAAATTTTATACTAAATAGTTTTTTATTTGGAGCTATGTATTTCATGAATCTTTTTTTTGAAGATTTAGCTTCAAAACTCTCCCAAGCCCTCAAAAAACTAGTTTCTAAAAATTTGATTTTATTTCCATCAAATCACCATGGATAAACCTAAAATTTTTTCAAATATAAATTAAAATGTGATAGGATTCCATAAATACAAATTTTATGTATGGATCTATAAGGATCAGGGTAGAAATCATGTTTTTTGTGGAAAAAAGCATGTAAAATAAAGTACAAGGTAGTTCAATGGGATCCAATCAATGGAGTTTGAACCCTGAGACTTTTTATTAATCCTAAAATATTTATTTAGTCATAAATATTCCTATTAGTTCCCCTATCAGTTTAATCAAAATCGCTAGACTACATAAAAAGGGAGCAAAGTGGGCCTAGTCAACTCTGTTGACTGAATGACGAGAGTTTTCTCATCAAAATCACATATCTTGTGATGAAAAAAATTGTTACAGGTATAATATAATTATTTTTTTAGGTTTCATGGTGTCTTTTTGTAGGTTACATGGAGTCCAAGTGCACAATTATGCTATTAGGCCTTTTTGCCCTGATAGGCCTAATTGGTCAAATAGTCAAGTTTCAATTTGGTATTGGATGGCTGACTAAGGAGCTTACTTAAAGTTTACACAATGAATATATGATACTAACATATATTTTCATGCACATTTTCATCCTTAAAATTCCCATTTCATTCAAGGAGGGAGCTTAGTGGAGTAAACTAGTCTTGTACTTCAGTTGACTAGTTGGCCAAGATCATGCATCTTCCTTTGTTATCATGTAAATGAAGGATTTAAAACACTTCCAAATCAGGTCAAGTGGAGTTAAAAAATCCAAAATTTGTGTATGATTTATGCATGAATATTGACAAAGTCCAAGATGGGCCCACCATCCTTACTCTAATGCCAAAAAAAGCTTCATGCAAGGTTTTAGAAGACGAAGACAAGTCTAAAGGATTTTGAATGAATATTATAATTGAGTTGGAATTGAAGTGACATGGATTTGATATCCTCTTATCTTTCCAATGCCAATATATTGGATTTTCTAGGTTTTTGCTATATATGTAGGCTTTTTAGCCATTTTTCAGGATTGATCCCTCTCCTGACATGACTATACTCTACCAAGATTGAGTTTTTTAACCTTTTAAAATAAATAAAATGACTATTTTATATTTCATTATGTTGGTATAGTGTATTTATGTTATTTTATTTGAATATGTGGTAGAGCTTTCTCCCTTGTCAAGTCCTAATTCTTACCTAGTTATTAGTTTGTCAGATTATGTAGGTCATGTTTAGTGTTTGATATCTTTTGGTTGAGCTTATAGTGGATGTATTTTGTTGGTTAGTGCCTTGAATCAAGCCTATTCTATCATTTCCCTCAAGCTTAGATCAACTGATAAAACCTATACATGAAATATTGATGCATATGAGTCAATTGGAGTTATAGATTCAGTCTTTGCTTGTCTAATCAGTGTTATAAGAGCTCAAATAGAGTGGATGAACCAAAAAATATAGGTGTAGGACCAACAATAAAGTAGGATTTCCCATTCAATTTCCTTCTTCCCTTTTTCATCCCAACAATCATTAGTTTAGTAAGCAGTGCAAAGTGATACATTAGAGGAGCTAGCCTCACCAAAATATAGAGGTCTGATTTGAGTTTAGGTGTCCAACAACTTAGATCATTACAATGTTAATATAGGTGTGAAGGTTTCAGAGCCAAATCTATCAAGCCTTCAAGCAAGGTGCTATCTAGATTGCTAATAGTTCTGGCATGGCCGGTGGGACACGAGTTCAGCTATTGGAGTACAAGTTTGTAGCACATTCATTTTTAGAACTAGTTTCTAATACTCTTATAGCTCTTATCTCAAGGCAAAGGTAAATTATTGTTCATAATTTCAATTATCTTCATGTTTTTCTAGGCCATGATAGCCTATAAAAAAGAATTTGTCATTCTTCTCCTTACCAACAATTCCAGTATGATCCTCATGACTCACATCAGTCCTATCATGAGCCATATCAACCATATGATAAGTATACAAAGACTTATCAGTAGTTTGAAAGCTCATACCAGTCCTATAACAACCCTCATGAGTCTTGTTATCCACCTGATAAACCCAATCAAGTCCCAAATTAATCCATCTCAATCTTCAAGAAAACTTTGTTTGGTTATGAGAAAGAGATGATAAGTATAGACACTAGAAAGAGATACAATGAGGAGATTTCCAAGTACAAAATTTAGAGTATGAGAGCAAATTTTTAGTGGGATAAAGAGGTATGTGCAAATTTTATAAGGCAAGGTCACTCAAAGTCTAGTTTTGATATTTTAGACATTGGTGGTCTAATAGTAAGCATTGAAGAGAGGATAGTGGTTTATGAGAAACCCCAAGGTCATCATTTGTAACAGTATGTTCCCATAGAGCTACCCTTTTCCATTTATGATAAAAAAATCAATGTTTATCATAGCCCTCATGAGTCAAACCAAGCCTTGCCTAGCTTTCCTACTTGGAAGTCTATCTAAGAGAGGTCTCAAAAAGTTGAAAAAATATATTATGAGAAGTCTAATTTTTAGATTTTAGAGATCATATAGGAGCCTACATCTTCAAGTTTGCAAGAAGAAATTCCAATGATCTAATTCATGATTTTGAGGCTAATTTAGCCAAGCAAATTGAGCTTGAAAATTAGCATCTCCCATATTCAATGGCAGCTATAAAGTCAACACCATAGTACATTCCTTATTTCACATCCATGACTACCTCAAGTTTGGTTCAATAAGTTTCTAAACCCAAGTTCATGACTTGGAAGCAGATTCAAGAGTCAGGGGAGAAAGAGGAACAATCAAGCATCATTCAAGATGCTGAGTTCAAGAGCAAACCAAAGATCATTCATCCTCCACTCATTTATCCTTAGAAGAAAAAGTCCTTTCCTTCATGGAAAGTAATTCAAAAGATAGTGCAATAGAGAGAGGAGGTGATAGTTATTTAAGTTCAGTAGCCTCAAGTCAAAATTAGGTATCTATGGCACAACCATTGGATCTTTCTCATCTTATTCAGTACTTTTAGGGATCTACAATGCCTATACTAGAGAAGGAACTCATCCTTTCTGAAGAAAAATAAGTTGCAACTAAGGTAGATGAAGATGAAAGAATATTACATGATCATAAAGATGACATCATCATAGACACACTCAGTGTCAAGGAAGGGATTGATTCAATCTCACAATTTCTATAAAAAGGTGAAGTTGTTGCTGAGATGCTGAAGGTAAATGATGAAATTCAAGAGGAAGACACTCTAATTGTTTAAGTAGAAGCTATTTTCCATGAACTCATTGATCCAACAATAGTTTCCACCCATCATGAAGACAAGACACTTGAAGAAGATGAGATCCTTGAAGAAGATGAGATGCCATTTTTATAGAAGATGAAGATGAAGTAAGTGTGGTAGATCAAAAACTTTAATATGACTTCATTAAAAGGTTAGAAACATGTAATCAACATGTTTCAAATGGTAATAATATTGATGAATTTCATGTCCTTTTAATTGATCATGATGAAAAGGCCTTTTGGGATGATTTGGAGAGTTTTTATGCAAAGTTTGATAGTCCATCTCCACCTCATATGGATATCGAAGAATTTTCTATAATAAGTACTCTTGCAGCTGTACATCAAGAAGAAATTAAAGAATTGTAGTCAAGTCTGAATACTTATCAAGAATCTGAAGACTTTGACAAAGTACCACCTCAAATAGAGTATAATGAAGACACTAATCCAAGCATACCAGCTAAATTACCAATATAATCATCAAATAAGAATGTGTCAAATCATAATCAACCTATGAATGAGGCATAATTAGAATTCTTGATGAAATAAAGAAGAATATGAGAGGAAGATGATTAGATCTTGGATCCATATCTTCAATCCATGCACCTGAGAATGGAATTTGGAATCCCAGTTGCACCATCAAGAAGACATGAATATCCAAGTTATATTATCTACAAGAATATTCCATAAAAAGGAAGTAAATACATTTCTTGAACCATCTATTTGAAGATAGGCCAATTTTTGTAGCCTTGCAACCAGATAGGCGACTAATTTTCTTCAATTTCTCCTCACCTGGGTAGAGTTTCAAGAAAATTCAAGTTGTTATAGAATGTCAAAAAATTAAGATACCTCTCCATGGACTATTGAAGCTATTATTCATGAAATTTAGGGTCCAAAAAAGATCATAAATATAGCCAATCTAATCTATAGTTTGGCATGCCTTTGAGGAGAAGTATGGTTTTGGAGAGAGTGGATTTTCAAGTTTTCTTATCTTGGTCCATGACATCATTTTATTCCATGATTTCATGTTTTTAAGAAGGTTTTATCAAGAAATTATACAAAGGATCCATTTATTATCCCATCTTGGTTCTCTCAAGTGTCTCAAGAGGCCTAGATTAACATATTTTAAGGTTTCTTTGCAAACTTTAAGGTTTTTATAGAAAACTAAGTTTTAATTTTAGTATGTTGTCCTCTTAAATTGGCCTTAAAAGTCATGTGTCATGATTATCACATGTTTATGTTTAAATATAACTCATTATCTTGGTTTTAACATGCTTCTAGGTTCTCCTTTCCCACCTCCACTTCACTCACCCCCATCTCACTATCATGCAAAGCCTTACAATTGTGTTCTTGTTCCATTTTTGCCCTCCTTTCATGAGTTTCCCTCATATTTACACCATCCTTCATCCATACCATCCTCACCCATCTCCATCACCTAGTTTCAATCATCAAGGAGAGTCAAAGGTTGATCAAAGAACACTCAAAGCATAAAAGGTAGCTTATAGGCAAATACAACATCATAATACAGTCAAAATAAAGTATCTAAAATAAGACTAAGAATAGTAAAAAAAGATCACAAGTTCCTATGAGGTCATTTATTAAGGAGACACCTTCTATAAGGTAAATAAGGTCAGGTAACTCATATATGGGGAGTAAGCCTTCATGGAGGTAAGAAAGGTAACTTTGAGCTTTGAATATTGGTATTCTTCCCACCTATTGGTAACTACAACAAATGGAAGTACAATCAAGTACATGTATGCGAATCACATCAATCAAACAATGATATGAATATCTATATAAATGAATGATGCAATGACCTTATCTATCACAACATAAAGGTTGCAAAGGGTTAGAATCTACCTTTGAGCCATCTTTAAGGTCACCTATAAGATTTTGACCATATAGGGTGACATCATAGAGGGGAACATACAGGGTTGTTCAAGGACAAAAATTCCTCTCAAAATGCTTGAAAACAACCTCTACCCCTCTTTTTAGCATGCTTTGGACTTGAAACAAGGCAATTAGGCCTCTATACTGTGAAAAGTCCATACAAAAGATGTATATTATACTCTCATGTCAAGATCAAAAGTGTTTTAGATTTATTGACAAGATTTTAAAATGCCTTTGGTTTGCTTGGTATGCATAATCACCTCATAAGTCATTCCATGACTTGAATGCTCTTCTCCATACACCCTACAAGTATATGACTATGATAAGAATTTTGATCCTTGATGATTGTCATAAAAAAAGGGTCATTGTAATTTAGATCCTCTTCAAAAATGGGTCATTATAATTTAGGCCTACTTAATTACAATTTTTGTCCTTAAACAACCCTGTATGTGCCCCTCCATGATGTCACCCTGTATGGACAAAACCCTGTAGGTGACTCTTAAGGATGTCTCAAAGGTAGATTCTGACCCTTAGTAACCTTTATGTTGTGCTAGATAAGGTCATTACATCATTCATTTATAGAGATATTCATATCATTTTTTGATTGATGTGATTCATATAAATGTACTTGATTGTACTTCCTTTTGTTGTAGGTACCAACAAGTGGGTAGAATACCAAGATTCAAAGCTCAAAGTTGCCTTTCTTACCTCCATGAAGGCTTACTCCCCATATATGAGTTACCTGACCTTATTTACCTTATAAAAGGTGTCTCCTTAATCCATGAACTCATAGGAACTTGTGATCATATTTGACTATTCTTAGTCTTATTGTAGATGCTTCATTTTGACTATATTATGATGTTGGATTTGCCTATAAGCTCCCTTTTATGCTTTGAGTGATCTTTGATCAACCTTTGACTCTCCTTGATGATGAAACTAGGTGATGGAGATGGGTGAGGGTGGTAGGGATGAAGGATGGTGGAAATATGAGGGAAACTCATGAAAGGAGGGTGAAAATGGAACAAGAACACAATTGTAAGGCTTTGCATGATAGTGAGATAGGGGTGAGTGAAGTGGAGGTGGGAAAGGAGAACCTGGAAGCATGCTAAAACCAAGATAAGGAGTTATATTCAAACATAAACATGTGATCATTATGCACATGACTTTGAAGGCCATTAGAAGAGGACAAAATACTAAAATTGAAACCTAGTTTTCTATAAAACCTTAAAATTTGCAAATAAACCTTAAAATATGTTAATCTAGGCCTCTTGAGACACTTGAGAGCACCAATATGGGCTAATAAATGGATAATTTGTATAATTTATTGCTAAAAACTTCTTGAAAACATGAAATCATGGAATAAAATGATGCCATGGACCAAGATAAGAAAACTTGAAAATCCACTCTCTCCAAAACCATACTTCTCCTTAGAGGCATGCCAAACTACAGATTGTATTGGATATATTTGTGATATTTTTTGGACCGTAAATTGCATTAATAATAGATTCAATATGCCATGAATATGTATCTTATGTCTCTAAGATTTTATAAAAACTTGAATTTTCTTGAAACTCTGCCCAGGTGAGGAGAAACTGAAGAAAATTAATTGCCTTTCTAGTTGCAAGGCTGTATAAATTGGCCTGTCTTCAACTTGATGGTTCATGATCCTATAAAATATGGTTTACTTTATCCTTTAATGAATTCAATGAATGAGGAGGAAGATGTGTCTATTTCATACAAAATAAAGTGGAGATTGGAAACTTGGGATCAATCCTTCCAAAGCAAGGAGATTTTGCTCTTTGCAAGTATGGTGAGTGATCTATATTTTATCAATTCTATTCTAGGATAACAAGGGTTACATTTTTATGTGAAAATAAGTTTTAATAAGCATGCTAGGAGGAAATAGGTGACCTCAAGGGTGATGGGAAGGAGTATTCATGAGAGACCTTTGATAAAGGCAACAAGGGCAACAAGGAATGTTGCATTTTTTGAGTTGGAACAACCAACTCTCATGAAGGAAATGGGTCATATACATGGCTTGTTGAGTGGAGAAAAAATGGAAAAAGGTTACCCTTACAAAATAACTAGTAAAAGGGGCATAGGATAGTTTTTAAGGTATGCTAAAATGTGGTTTCTAAGGCATGTTAAAGTGATCAAGGGTTTGTTGAAAGGAGACCATGCTAGTTTGCTACCAAGGTATGGAGGAAATTATTTAATCTCTTTTTCTCTAAGCCCTACCAATTCTGATAATAAATGCTTGAAATTAGTGTTGAGAAGAATTTAATTTCCATATGTAAGGAGGGTAAGAAATTCTAAAATTTGCATTGGAAAGAGGTTGCAAATGCACTCAGAAAATTCCAAAATTTTCATGACAATTCAGCCAAGTATATATTCTGAAAATGTGATGAATAAGGTGTTAACACAACTAGATGAAGGCACCCAAATGTCTGAAATCAAAATTACAATTGGGGTTGGTGTTAATGAAGGGATAAATGAGCAACTTATACTAAGTATATTTCAATGGAACAAGGTGAAAAGGAGTGATGTGCAACGCCCTATAAATTCTAAATTTGTAAGGAAGTTTGGGTCTTTCCTTGGTGACAAAGATCCAATTGATGCACCACTTCCCCAAGGTATGAAATTTCAATGTTTGTGGTACTCAACATGTTCTCCTAGGATCATCAAAAGGTATATAAGGGACAAATTTTTAAGATTATTTTAGTTCTGATTTCTTTTGCTTACTTGTGTCCATAATGTTTCTTTTATGTGGGCATAAACATGAAGGGGTTATTGGAAATCAAATTGCTAATGGATTGGTTGGATCCATTGAAGATTTACAGGGTTGTTGCAAGTCAAAATAGCCCCCATAACAATTGGTTTAGATTTATTAAAGAGTTAGTTCACTCCAATACAAGAAGACTAATGAATTTAGGGGTCAAGGGTGGAGTTACCACTTCCACACATGAGTTTCCAACCCTTGGTAGATTCAAATTTGCGAGTTTGAAGGGTAGAATCAAGAGTATATGCATTTTTTATGAGTTGAATAAGGTGAAATACACTCATGGTAGCAAGGTATTGAAAATATAAATCATTTTTTGGGTGGATAAAGATGATGTTAGGGGCTGCACCGTGCCTAGTAATGAGGAGTTTGCAGTCATACTCCATAAAGAAAACATTGTAAAAAATACAAAGGTGAAGGGGAAGATAATTTTTTGGACTAATGTATTTATTTCATGTACAGGTGTTGATACAAGGTCAATCAAGACCCTAATACTTGAAGACTACCTAGCTAGAATATAAATTGTTAGCCACCATTGTGATGCCAACTTTGTAAATTCCCTTGTTTTCAACATCTTATTGACATTTTTGGAACACTTGGGCTCAAGGGCAAGAAGTAAAAACATGAGGTTTTGCTGTTCTTTCATGCTCAACTTGCTTAAGTAACAAAGAAACCTCATCTATAACTGTAGAAGGTATCATCAAGAGGGGTCTTTCCATTGGGAAGGGCCTAGGTTTGAGTTTGACACAAAACCCATGGTGGAGATATCACTTTGGCTACTTCTATTGCTTGAGGACAAGCAATTTTGGATAGGGAGGATTGTCATATCCCTCTTTTGATAGGGACATCTTGGAAGACCTTTAGCCTTAACTTATTATCAGGGGCTAAGGAACAACCATAAAGGGAAAAGAGTATTGAATGTTTTGATTGACTATTTGTAAAAAAGTACCTTTTTTGGGAAGTTACTTTATATTTCTTATTTCACTTAAATAGGGGACCCTTAAAGGTCATGAAGGCTTAAGTGATTTTAAGAAATGATCATAAGGAAAGGTCTTTTAAATAACATTTTTTAAGTTACCCTGCTTTCCTCTTTTAGGTGCCACACTTGGAGGAATAAAAAAGTAAACGAGGAATCATTTGGAGAGGTTATGACTTTTTGGATAATTATTTTTTCTGAAGTCTAAGCATGAAAAACTTGGCTTGTACTTAGAGGATGGAAACCCTTCAAGGAAGCTAGAATAAGGATGAAAACCCTTGATTTTAGTTAAGAGCAAATTTGTAAGCAGGTTATCAAGAGCTTCAATTACATAATTAAAGTGTTTTCAACACCAAATTTATCAATTTCATATAGGCGAGCCACTTGTGAGCTGGGTGAGTGGATTAGAGGGTTGTCCTAGGGTAGCAATCATCCTTTTTGAGGGATGTGAATAATTGGAAAGGCACTGAGCAAGTTTTGGAGGTTGGCAACCTTATTAGGGGTGATTTGGAGGTGGTTTGATGGTGTGGATCAGCCACACTAATATTCTAAAATTTTTATGCTAATTTTCCAGCACTATACTTCACCATAAAATCAGGTTTTTGGTTGGTTATTTGGTAAATAATTTATTATATTTTTCGCTATTTTTGAGAACATGAAATGATATTTTTTTGAAGCTATTTTAAAGAATCTAAAATAGTATATTATTTTAGCTTGATAGGGTTTAAGGAAAATTAGATTTACATATATATTTATTCAATTTATTGAGGGTTTGATAAGATTTGTGGTATTAGAAACATCTGTAATTTTCAGATTAAATTTGTAGCTAAGGTCACCTAGGGTTTGAAGAATAAAATCTGATTTTAAAGGGCTATACTTTCATGTTTTGAGAAACTACTAATTGATTGGGGTTTGACATATTTTAAAGTTAATTTTGAGGGGTTGTTGACGGCTATGGTTTGCTGTAATTAAATCAATTTTTTTTCATATTGAAGTAGGGTTTATAAATATTTCTAATTTTTAGTTAATTTCCCCTTTTGGGGACATTATACGGTAATACCCCAAATAGACAAATATTGCCACATTTCTTAGTAATTAAATCCCTTATGTGGATAAATTTGGTTATTCAGGTGATTTCTAGGCTTAGATTGCATTGTTTACTAGAAATTGACCTGAATCCTAGTTTAAGTATGAAAGTGGTTAAAACTAAGTGTCTATAGTTTATACCTATTTGAGAAGACATTGTGAGATGCAAGCATAGTAATGTATTTTCAAGGAATGCAAAATCCATTAATACAAATGGTTCATGCTCCTAAGAGTGGTTGATAAGCCCTTGATGCCCCCTTGAGGGAGCAGGTAGTCAAATGGAGTCATCGAACGTTCCCTTGAAATGAAAAAAATGACACGATCTAAATGGTAAAGGGGATATAATAACTAATTTGTCCAAAGGTAGTTATAAATAGCAATAGCAATAAAGTCATTAATTTGCCTTAATATGGTTATAATCAGTAATGGTAATAGTCACTAATTTGCCCAAATATAGCTATAATCAGTAATGAAGGGTGGGATATTGATTTGTCTAAAGGTAGTTATAATTAGTAGCATACATATGTGCTCCTATAGGGTGGTGGAACAAACACTGATTTACCCAAAGGTGATTATAGTCAGTAATGAAAGTTGAGACATTGATTTGCTCAGAGGCGATTATAATCAGTGATGCAAAAATTTGCCCCAATAGGGTGGGTAGAGTGGGGAAATAATGATTTACCTAAAGGCGGTTATAATCATTAGCATGTGATGTAAAAATAAAAATTTTCCCACAGGTAGTTATAATCATATTATTGGGAAAAAAATAATGATTTGCCTAAATGTAGTTATAATCATTCACACATTTAAATTGTGTGATTTAAAATGAGTTTGCCCCAAAAAGGCAAAATATGACATTTATTGATAAAAAAAGAATTTGCCATACCAATGGTAAATTGGCAAGGGTAGCTAATGTAAAAAATCCATAAATCAATTTATGATGAGTTGGGAAAGGATAACAACATGTTTCTAGCTTAAGTGTGAGTTCAAAGATGCACATTCGAATAAACATGGAGTATAGGTAGAAAAATAATGTTGTTAAATGAGTCTTAGGGGATGTCTAAAAAGATAGTCTAGTTGCAATATATCTAAAAAATAAGACATGTAGGATCAAACAACATGAAAAAATAACCACATATATTAAAAATATACTTCTTAGAGCACACATAATGAATTATAGGTCCTGAGGGGTAAAAATTCAAAATGTTTGCTATATATTCACCCTTGGGGTGAAAAAAAAATCATTTTTACCCTAACCTATTGAATTTTTTGAGGTCTAGTTTTTTTTGAAGTAAGTTGAGAAAAATGGTCCATGAAGGAGTTAGACATCACATTTCAGATCATACATGAGAACATATGTAGCCACCGCATGATTGACCACTAGTAAGTAACTTCAAACTTGTCATTAATTCTCATTTTATCACATTTAATGTTAGGAATAGGTCAAAAAATGTTGAAGTAGCCATTTGCATTTTAAGGCAAATGATACCTTTACCAAGGAAAATGATAACTTCATACAAAGTCATCATTCTTAGAAATGGTAGGATCACTAAAAATGGGTAAAAATCACCAAAATGATGATTTTGTCCATTTTAAGGCAAAGTCATCAATTTTGTAAAAATAAAAATGATGATATCACCTAAAAAAGTGAAAAATTATATATATGGTGACTTCATCATTCATGAAAATGGTGACTTTGCCATTCCACATCGAAATCTAAAAACACTTGGTTTAGGGACCTGATAGGGGTCCAAACTCTATGAGAGGGTCAATTAAGTTTAGTAAGTGAGGCTTAGGCTTAGGTAGCACCATAGAGTTAGGATGAAACTAACTTTTCTATGATTTTAGGAGCAAATGGCTATCCTAATGTGTCAAGATCTATGTTCCCACTATTTGTGAACCCCTCAAATCTGGATGGAGGGGATGGTTGGATTTATGTAGGCTCTTAATCTTCATGATGTGGTATGTATGACCATCATTTGAGTAAATAGGGCATATTTGAGTGCATTGGTTGAGCACTAGCATAGCGAGACTTCCACATTCTATATACCTACTAGAGAAGCAACTGTGACACTTAAGGATACCTAGCATATACTCAAGTTGTTGATACATGGATAGAGGCTATTATAAACACTCCAATATAGAAGTAGATTTTACTCGATGATTTAGTTAGTTACCAGAGTATCCCCATATTTTAAGGGAAGGTCAACATAGATATGATTGAGACATATATAGTCATTTATCTTGATGATCTACCTATTAGAGATCTTTCACCAATAGCTCTTGTTGACAGGGAGGTCATTATTCTCATGGCTATTATCAGTGACATCTTACTACTTGACAAGAGTGTCTGGTACTTCCACATAGGCCTTAGAGGTATAGTGTGGAACATGGTAGATGAGTCTACATGTTTTACATGGGGGCCAATAAACCTAGCTCAATTATATAGATATCTTCACATGATAGCCTATCATGGTGGAGTAACATTGGGGCCTCCACCTTACTGATGGTTTGGGCTTGGGAGCACATCATAATCGAGTGACTAGTGGGGTAAATGGGTATGAGACTTGGAAGAGTCACTGGCATATGGTTGGGCATAGATAAGAGTAGGTAGGCATGGGCATAGGGGGAGATTTATTTCTATAATTATATGTTGGATGATCTTACCCCATATTTTTTCATCTAGAGGCCTTACTTGGCTTACTAGTTGCAGTGGTTCAGAGACAAGTGGTATATGGATTACATGACTATTGGCTGTTTTATTACTGGCAGACCATCCTAAATTATCGAGGAGTACTACCCTGATTGGGTACTCTAGTAGTTTGGTTTCATGTAGGGCATGCCTAAGGTGCTTAGATGGTTTGCACATGTTACGTAGGAGATCAATCAAGATACACCTATTATCCAGAGGGGTGCATCTACTATGAGCTATCTCAGTGTTCCATGAGTTATTTGGGATTATGTAGGAGCTATAGATGTAGGGGTCACTTTGACATATATTCATTTGTGGGTATAGGTGTGCCCTTTGAGACTTATAGTTCTATAGTAGATAAGGGGACAAAGGCCCATGGACATTGATGAGATGGAGGCAAAGACATCTAGTGGCAGTGGAAGCACTAGCAGAGTAGCATAGGTGAAGAGGGTGATCATGATGATGATGAATTTGATGGAAAAGATGACATAGCTATGATGGTTATTGACTCTAGCACTATAGGGTTTATAAGGACATAGGTTGATCTAGGATAGATAGGGCCTTTTGACACAACTCTAATAGGCAGGGATACAAGTATGTTAAAGGAGGAGATCACTGCTCATGTGGGGGAAATTATTAGATTAGAATGGTATGTGGTTAATTAGTAGAGAACTTTAGACATGAGGGACAATGATATGATTCATATTTAGTCAAAGATTACCTGATGAAGTTTGAGATTGATAGGATGGTACAGGTGTAGGGATAACTCACTACAAAGAGGGATAGTGGAATTTATGATAGAGATAAGGTATTGGCCAATATTGATAAGCTAAGGTGAGAGTGGGATGAGGCTCATAGAGGTAGTACATAGGCTAGGTTTTATCAGATGATACTTGAGAGCCTTTAGGCTAAGAATGAGGCCTCATATTACTATTGAGCTTATGAGATGATAGTTCTCAGGGACTAACAGGTTGCTTATTTTGAGGTCTAGGATGCATAGAGAGTATTTAGTAGATCTAATTAGTCTCATACAAGGACACATGACAAGGGATTTAGGTTATTTAGTCCATCATCCATGGACACTACCACTATAACCACTAGGACCACTAGGGCCTCCTCTAGGCATAGGTCCCATGGACACACAAACCTAGAGATGATCACATGTATCTTGGCATTTTGGTATAATTTTAACACATGTCATTGTACTTGTATCAACATATTAATGTATTTTGAGATACCATTGTGATATGTATATATCCTTTATGTATATGCTATTTTTGATACACTGACATTCAATTTTGAATCCTTTGAGGTTGATTTACATGTATATGATATTCCTTTGATATATATATGATGCCATGTTTATGTTCATGTTTAGCATTGATTAACATTATGGATTTTAAATATTTTTAATGTTTATGGTCATGTACACTCTATTCATTTACTACTTATGCCATGTTTATGAGATACCATTCTATTTTTATGTGCTTATGTTGTATGACTCATATGTATGCTTATTCAGAGATGCACCTCTATATAAACACATTATAAATCATATTTATCTATTTATTACTCATTGGATTCAAATATGTGTTTGGATTTTTGGTTGGTTTTGATATATTAGAGAAGTACTACCATTGCATTGATATGATAGTGCAATCACCCAAAAGTGGTATTTGAGTGCTAAGATTGCTACTTGAGACTACTTATCTCTAGCTTAGACCTAGACCTATCCTAGAGCCTATTATCACACTTATCCAACCTTCATGTGGGCCACATGCATCTATAGTCAGCCCTAAAATAGTCCCATACCCTCATTTCTTGATCTCAACCCTTCATGCCTAGAGTTATGCCAATTGGACACTAACACCATAATAAAGACACTAGTGCCACATGGTGATAGTCTCTAAAAAATGGTACTCATGTCTTTTACCTCTTTGTTTCTTAAATGGATATATTTTCAAAATTAGAACCTCTTAGGTTGGCCTAGACTACCTCATCACCCAAACAAATATCAGAATAATATAAATATATGACTTTTAGCCCTCTAACCACTAGATGAAAAATACACATTGAAACTCAAAACAAGTGGTGCAAAATTGAGGTTATAAACCATTTATTCTACCATACTTTTGCATACTACCATATACAATAGTCCTAAGCTTAGATTACTCCTATTTATAGTCTCAAGCACATTCAAGGCACTCAAGGCCACTATCATACTATCATCACTTACACTTGCACCAACACTTAGGTGCATAGAATTACATCAAGATTAATCCCTAGGCAACTCTGTTCACAATGGGGTTTTGAGGATGTCTACCTACCCTACTAAAAATGCATGTTTTAGATCATGCTAACTGAATGCCTTAGCTACATGGAATATTAGGGTTTGCTCACTACATTAGTTATTACAAGTAAAATATAGGTTTTAAAGACTCGTGCATGTAGGAATAGACCTTAAATATCTAGACACAGGTGCACCTAGATGTTTGAGAAAGTCCTACATAGAGGACACTATCACCCATATCAAGACACTCCACCACATTATAATAATGGTACTACTATCCAATTGTGGTGCTATTATACAAGAGGGGTTTTGACACTAGGATCTAGTTTATGACACTCAAACTAACTTCCACCTTAGTTTCCAACACCTAGATCATCCATCTCAGTCATTTTATAACTAGGTTCTTACACTATTTATTACTATTTTTAGAAAAGTCAAAACTCATCAATTTTGTAAAAAATAGTGGCTATATTTATTGCATATTATTTTCCTAATTTAGTCTACTCACCTCTTTAATAAACATAAGATTTACATTCACTAAGTCATAAAAAGTTAAAACATTTAGTGAACTTGAATTAATTCAAACATTATTCAAACCCTAACCTTAGATTTTCCTAGGGTTTGTATGCTTTTTCCTATTTTCATTGACTTATTTAAGTTTTTTAAATTTCATATATTTTATTTAGCAACTATATTTCAATTTATTTACTATATGTCATCTCCAAAAGCTATCTCTATTCCATTAATAAGAAGTGTTAGGCTAGGTGGTAATCATACTAAGCATATTTAGATTCCTACTATTTTAGCTTATACCATGGATAAGGGACTTGTTTTAACTCCCATTGTTTATCCTTCACACCTTGATTATGTGGGTTTAAATTATAATGCATTAAAATATGAGCAATATGATCAAGATCAAGATGATACATAAGTTAGAAATCAAGACACTATCCCTCCACTTAACATTGAAAACCTAATTGTCAATAAGGATGGGATCCTATAGATCTTCAAAGATAGACTTTAGCAACAGCCCTTGATCATGAATTTTTTTTATAATCCATAATGGAAATTAAGAATAAATCAAATAATGATTAATCTTCAACTCCCCCAACTAATAACATTATTACACTTACATTGGGGTTAACTCAACTAGCACAACAAATAATTATAATTCAAAAACCTTTAGTTACCACTACACCTCTTGTGGTTAGTTCCTCCAATCAATATGCATAATCCATTATGCACGAGGTTCATACTTTGTAGGATAAGGTGTTACATCTTGAAAAGGGAGCCACTAGGCCATCACATGCTTTGGATTCTAATGTTCTCTTAGATACACCTTTAGCACATCACATAGTGAAAAATTATTTACCATACAAACTCATGGAACCTAAGATTACATTGTATGATGGTAAGTGTGACCCATATCACCATCTTTGAGCTTTTCACATAGCAAGTTGAGACTATGTGTCCAATTATTGGCTTCTCACAAAGTTGTTTCCACAAAATTTAAAGGATTAAACCTTAAAATGGTTTTATAACTTATTGAATCAATCTATCACATCATTAAATATTTTGGTAGACATGTTTTTATCACACTTTTCCATAAACATCCGTGAAAAGATCTCATATGCTCAAGTTGTGCAATTAAAACAAAAATCATATGAGCCAATTTTAGACTATGTCTTATGATACAAGACTATATTAGCTAAATTGACTATCCCCATGATAGATAAAGATCTTTAGGACATCTTAAAATAGAGTATTATACCAACATTACATGATGTTATCTTGTTTAAGAAGCTTCCAACATTCACAAATTTGTGCCATAGTAAAAGAAAGAGAAGTCAAGCTTCTCTCAATGGGTAAACTAAAATATACAATTGGATCAAAATCAACGGGTAAGAGTTCTAGTAAGCCTCCATATAAGGTAAGGGCCACTAAAAATAAGAGTGATCCAAAGGCCATAATTAATGTAGCTTCAAAGCCATCTCCTCCCTTGATTTTATCAATGTCTCCATGCAGAGTTTTTACCATTCTTCTAGAATAACCAACACGTGTTTTACAACACTTAGAATGTAATGTCTATCTCTCCCTCCCATCAAAAAGGTTGATATGACATAACCTCTTATAAATAACTATGAGTCTAACGCATTCTATGAGTATCATATGGCACTAGGCCATATAAAAAACAAATGCATCAACCTAAAACATAAGATATAGAATTTGATTGAGGCTAACATTATTGATGTGGGCACACCCATAGAGGCACCAAAAGTACAAAAAAAAATCTAAGGCATTAAAAATATTATCAGATCCATTTCTAAAGCACATAATGAATGAGATACTAAACACTTTAGGGGTTCATTACACATATCAGGCACATCTCCCACTAGCTTCATATCACACTACTACAGAGGAGACACACCCACTACACAATATCATTAGTGTGTAATAAACTAAAGTTCTAACTATACCACTCATCACTTTCTTAGAGTAGGAGATTGTTGATGATGATACAAATTTATATACACACTTTGTATGATCCTACATAAATCATCATCCTATCCAAAGTGTTATGGTTGAAAATGGGTCAAGTATTAACATGTGTAATATCACACTTATACAACATTTGGGGTATTTAGAGCAAGATATATCCTATATAGACATAGTTATTAATCATTTCAATGATCATGTTTAGATCCCTATTAAGGAGATTTTACTTCTACTACATGTTGGACCAACACACATGGCCATTAGATTCTTAGTAGTACACAGTGAAGGTGTATTTGACATATTATTGGGTAGGCCATAGATACAACAAATGTGAGCCATCCCATCCACAATGTACATATGCCTAAAATTTATATATGTAAATTAGTTTTTCATAATTGAGGGTATTCCATATGAGTATCCTCTACCTATACCATAGGAAGTTACATCATAGTTACCCATTACAACACATTTAACAACTACATCATAATAGTTAGAACTCCTAGCATAGTTCCTATTAGTACACCATAGAGTTTAGTGGAGCCACTAGTGTAGGTGAGGTCTAATTCTATAGTGTTTCCATATGCACATACTCTCCTATGAAGGTCATTATTAGAGAGATACCTACATTAGATATATGTTGTAGATTATATAGGGCTTCTCTCTACTCATTTTTTACTGAGATTGGTTTATTGGGTTCTTTAGGTTCTCAACACAGGGCACTTATGCCACCTACATCTTCTTCTATCAAATGGATCCATAAGACCTACAAGACACCAGAATTGGTGCCATATATTCCTAACATCACTTCACAGGTATGTACAAACATAGATCACTCAATGTAATAAATTATGGGACCATAGGTACCCTTTCATACAACAAACATGATCATAGTCCCTTTATTTGACACATGTTATATTGATAGTGAGTCTCCCATGAGACTCATTAGTTAGTATTGTTCCTCCCTTCTTGTACATACTTTTATTATCTCTTGATCCTTATAAATAGTTCATTTTCATGTTTCTTGTAAATAGTTTATATCCATAAAATAAAAAAATAATATAATATGTCAAAAACCACAAAAACATTCAAATATTTTACTCAAAAAACACAAATTTAAATATTGTATGTATTGTTATGTTTGCCCTCATTATATTTTCCAGACACTCTATATGCTATCTATATTAGTATAGTTAGTTTTATCATACATACATACATACTTCACTTATTCTTGTTGAGTGCTTATAGATTGCTATAGGACTTAGGTCTACTACACCAATATAGACTTTCTATTATCTATCCACTAGGATCATATACATTGATACATGGGTCTTCAATTGACACATTCACCCACTTGGGGGCACCCTATAAATTTTTTGATTCCTAGGTTATTTCTATTCTCTACATCCCAATTTTAGTATTATTATCTCTTGATATTGATCATACTACTCTTTCATAATATTTTTTCTAGATATTACTACTTTAGAGTCAACATATGTACATAATAACTCTTACATAGATTTGTATTACATATTCATTCATAATTTAATTTCTCACTTTCCTAATTTATACTTGATTATATCTATACAATTATTTTATTTGAGGGTATTTGAATATGCCATTGCTCTTTGGCTCTGTCACTTTTATTCATAGTTTATATGCTTTAGACATGTGCCCATGTCCTTGTGTGTGCCTTAAAAATTATGCATGTAGATATTTTAACATGTCCTTATATGTGGCTCTAAGTGAACTTGATTATTACTTCTGTATGTGGACATTTGAACATATCCTTGTATGTCTTGTTTTGTTTAGATTTAGTGACATGTACCCATGTCCCTTGTATTGTGGACCCTTGGCATACATTGTGTGATTCATGTGTTTTTTATGTTGTTATAATCAAAACCATTGAGAAGGGGGGGAGGTGAATTAGTGTGCAAACTTTTCACTTAATTCCATACATCATTCATTAAAAATTTAAGCTGACATAGAGATATAACAATGTACAATCAACCATAAAAATAAGTATGAAGGAGAAGCATGACACATGAACACAATAGATATGTGGGGAAACATCATCGGTAATAAAATAAACTGTAACATCACTGGGACTAATATCCTATAATCAATGAAAATAACATTTAGTGAGGCACCAACCCCACAAGGAGCACCAATCCCTCATTAGTCAAACAACAACCCAATTAGTCATTTAAAAAGATCCAAATTGAAAAGAGGCTCCAAACCCATAAGTTACTTGGCACAAACCCAACCACTTCAAGGACACTTATATAAGCTCCAACCTACAATATATCTCCAAATCCCTAGCCAAGACAAGCTTAATCACCTCAAAACACATTGTTGCTCTCTCAACTAATGGTTATTTATTCTTCATATATCTATCTTATCTATCTAAGTTACAATATATATCATACACATATAATACTAATATGATTAATATACTTATGGTCTCTCACCTCATTCAGTTCATGTCAACCTTTGACCCCTCTCAAATAGCTTTCTAGGCTCACTCACTCAACATGCCTCTTCTAGGCTCATTAGGTACATTGACCTTATCATCCACATAAAAAATATATGTTAGATGTTAATAATGATTTATTACTCTTATTTTTTCCCTCAATGACCTACTTTTTCTCCTCCAAGAGCTCTTTTATTTGCTTTAATCTTCAATACTCTAACTAGCTTAAATAGGGTAATTAGGCCTTGCTTTTATACCCATCACTTAATCTCACCCATTTTGGTCAGAAAAGAACCTTAAAACACTTGTATTAATCTTAAAATAAATCCTAATACACGTTTCACACAATAATAAATCACTCTATAGGTTGGTCATACCCCTTAAGGGCCAAAATCTCCATTAGGCCTAAAAGATACCTAATACAATTAGGTCTGTCTTAAGTACATGTTACACTTGAGTCAATTGGAACAAATTTATCCTTAAAAAACACTTTAAACAATTAAAATTTTTATTAAATATACCCATGATGAAATAAATTTAGGTCCTCACCACCTGTACATCCAATTCATCACTTGAACCATGCTATTAGGCCTACTCGCCATTAGGCTTTTTCACAGCCTGAAAGTCTATCTCACAAAACAAAGGCATACAATAAAATTTTACAAAAAACCATATGATAAAATCAAATTAACAGATAATTTATGACCTCATGGTCACCACCATGTAAATTTTACATCACCAAATAATCCAAAGGGCCTCAAATCACCTTTTGCAACATGACCACTCAGAGCTGCTTGCAGCTTCAAAAATAAAGTCATGTAGAAGTTTGTTTTAAAATTTTATAAGAGTGATTAAAAGATATATAATTAAAATTAATATATATTATATGGTTTATATATCATACTCCAAAAATTATATCTCAAACTTTAGTGACAATCATTAGTCTTACAGACCAATCTCTCAAGCCACTATCTCACAGTCCTTACATAGTTTGACAAGCCATTTTGGCTTCTACATATAAAAACATTAAATATATACATTAAAATTACATAAAGTATTAATATGTAATTTATGTCTCAAAAAACATCAAATTTTTTAGTAGACACATCAACTCTTATCATAGATACTCAAACACTTCACTTCATCTTACACACTTGAAATAGTCATTTTGTCTCAAGAACAAGTCATGGTGAACATGACTTAGACCACATGTAGGGAAACAAAAAATATATTTAAAATAATTAAAATTATATAATTATATCATTATAACTACCTCAAACAAACATATTATAGGATTAAAGAGCAACATTGGTCTTGAGGACCAATCTCACTGTCACATCCTCTCTAAACAAGTTATCTTGTGAGCACCATTTGCACCATTTTAATGAATATAAAAAGAATATAATAAATATATAAATGAGGAATAACTATTTAATAAATAACTTAATCAACTAGAACCATCCCTAATCTTTTGAAACTAATCACTAAATATTTTCTCATTCTGACTAATTTTTTTCACTATTTTCACTCTTAGCCAGTTTATCGATAGGACAACTTGATTGAACAAAATGGTTGAAATATAAGCTGAATATTTTAAAAAAACACCATGTACATAAATAATTAGACTTTAAATTCAATCTCCATCCACTTGCATGCATTTAACTGGTCAACCCTGCATGTAGAATCAATTTCTTTAGAAATAAGCCTTTTTTATAGCTTTCACTCATTGTCCTGATAGACCACTACCACTTCAAGATGCCTAGAGGATTCCTATAAAACCTATTATCATAAAAAAATCCTATAAAATCCATTATAGGTCATTCTCAATAATATTTTCATCATCAAGTCAATCTAAGGGTTTTGAGAGGGTTTTAGACCAGTTATGGTGTTAGCGATTATTCATACAATATTGCCCCTAAAATGCCAAAATAATAATTGGAAAATATTTATAGGAAAATTTTACATCTCTACCAAAATTATTATCTTCCAATGAAACTATCACATATGCCAACATACATCAGAAGTTCCTTCTCGGGTCTATAGTTCTTTAATTTGCATACACATGAGACCTTAAAACTAAATTTCATGATTCCTCATTAAAATAAAGACCTAAAGCTTGGTAAACACACTTTAAAAAACCTATGACACCTTAATAAATTATCACATGTGCTCTATCACCTTGAAACCTCATATTAACCCTTGATTAGGCCACACTAGGTTTTTTTATGCATACTAAGCATAAAACTGCTAATCATGCTTGGATCTTGAAAACACTTGGAAACCTCTTGAATTGATATAATATCATCAAAAAAATTTAAAATTAAATTATACCAATCTCATTCACTACCAAAGTTTTTCACATAGGTCTCACACTTTTATTCACAACAAGCTACTAAGCCTATTTCATCACACTAGGTCTCTCATGTAAGATTTAATTCTCAATACCTAACCTAATAGATATTATGAAGCCTTATTTACCTTATATACATGTGGACATAGATTACAACATCATATTTAATGTTCCATTACTGAATTTAACACTTTCAAGCTCATCTACCTTCATATCATAACCATGCCTCACAGTGCTTCATGCTTATATCAAGACAAGACTAGGCTTCTCAATACATGATGTGCACATAGACTTGTTATCATGAGATTGGTAAATAATGACATTATCAAAACAATAATTTCAAATACATACAATCACTCTTTGTTAGATGTTCTTTTCAAAGCAATCACTACTCATAATCTTGTCAAGACACAACTTAGAGCCAATATCTTATGAATCTTACTAGATTATGATTGATCCATCATGAATACTTACCATGTATCTTCAAAAGAGAACCTCTAGGACATCAATGAAATTTGACTAAATTTGACATCAATGACAACCTTAATGTCACAAACACACCTAATAGGAACATACCTCAATAATCTCCCCCTTTGTCATTGATGTCAAACATTCTAACACAATAGACCATTCTCATCTCTCCTCAAGTTGGATCTCCCCATAAATTATTTCTCCCCATTTTAAATTAATGAAAAAGGTCATATCCACTTAGTATATTTATCTTAGGACCTGATCATAAAACAAAACAAGTAGTGTCTCCCTTTGTCTATGCATACTTTTTTTCAAGCTTGGATTAGCTCCTCCTAAATCAATGCTCCACCTAGATCATATCATTTTAAACCTCAAATAAATTATTTAAAACATATAAATAACTTATTTTATTACTTACAGGTCTCAAACAAACTCCTCAAATCATTAGGGCTTGACTCAGCTTAAGGTACCTTTAATAAATCACCTCATCCAACTAGGTCTGCATCCAACTTTGCTAGTATTGTTACTATAGGAATAATATGATTTATCAATATTTATGCCATGTAACTTAGTAAATATTTATATCATAAAACATTCATTACCAATGAGATCTACATGATATTCTTAAAATATGACTCAATCGATTAACTTCAACACATACTATCAAGACCTTTTGACAAAACTCAGAACATTTGTCATCTTCATATTATTGAAACTTGTTTATGGAATTTGTAACATGTCATCATGTTTATTATATGACCTTATGAGGTCACAAAAGCATCAAGACCATGATTTATTAGAAAATTCTATTGTGTCTTATGTCTACACATAATTAAGACCTTGTTTCAAGCCTCCTAAGCAAACAATCTCTACTTTTAATAGCATTGGTCTTGTAGACCAATATAAGACCCATGTGTACTCTTGGGACTCATGATAAATGAAATCTTCCATTTTATATTTTTACCTCAATGCATATATGATTGGCCACCATACAAATACAAACAAGGACATATGTTCATACCTTTATACCTTATGAAGGCTCAAATAAACCTCATAGCAAACCTCTGCTTATCTATGATAGTTTCATAGACTCAACTTAGCTCCTATATTTGATGAATAAATATTTATGACTATAAAGGAATCGGTATTATAGACCAATATTCAAATCTCAAGACCTTTCTCTAGGTCTATCTCTTAACACCAACTCATCCATACCCACTGTTACACTTATTGATCACAAAAGATACTAAAGCAAAGTAAGACATAAAAAAACATACCTTTCTCTCAAAAAACATATTAATATAGAAGCCTTAAATACAACCTTCCATGCTTCTACAAGATGAAGAGTGTCTTTATGAAGCCTAGCAGAGACACCCCTTCTCATAGATTTCTAGAACAATGGGTCACCCCAGTCCTTATCATAAGACTGAATGTTCTTCTCAAGAACCCTATTATTTTTGACTTAATGTCCTTAATAACTTCCTTATTTTTTTCCTTTATCTGATTTGGAACACAATTATCTTGAACAAATTTCTCATCATCCTTTGTTTTGATTTCCACGTCCTTTTGACTAGTGTGATTAACATTGATTACCTTTGGTTTCCATATCTAAGTTGGGCCTTTCTCATGCATTCCAGGATGAAATATAAATATATGTATAGTTTTATGAAAACTATAGCAAATAAAAATATTGGTCTTACCTTTGCTCTTATTATTTCTTCTTCCATGTTCCCATGAAAACCTATTCCTTGAGATCATTCTACAATCCTTTGCTTTATGATAAAACCTATGACATAAAAAGAAATGGCCATGAAGTAGATTTGAATGTTTAAATACATTAGACTACCTAAATTTCTCTTTCTCAAACTTACTCAATTTTAATACAAGCTGATCATGCTCAATATTCAAAGCACTTAGATTAGTTTTCAAATTAGAACATTATTCCTCTTTTGAACTTTGACATGCCTTTGCATTCTTTAGCTAATCTTGATATCCTTGATGATCTTCTTATCTTATTTGACTATTTTAACCATTTCCTCAAGCTTGGTTTGAAGATGACTCATCTCTCCTTCACATTCCATAAAGGACTTTACATATTCTTAAAGATTATTAATGATCATCTCATGTTTCTCACCCTTATAATCAATGTTACTCTTGCTTGTCTCAATAAGACTAATGTTTTCTTTAATAAATTTCACCATATCTAGGATCAAATTCAAACTATCAAGACTCCTTAAAAATAATTAATATGATAACAATTTTTGGAAACACAAACATTGGGAGGGGGGGTGAATTAGTGTGAAATTTTTTCACTTAATTTCATACATCATTCATTAACCATTCAAGATAACATAGAGATATAACAATGTATAATTAACCATGCAAATAAGTATGAAGCAAACGAATAACACATGAACATAATAGTTATGTGGGAAAACCTCATGGGGAATAAAACCCACTATCACACCACTTGGACTACTATCCTATAAGAAATGAAAATAACATATAGTGAGGCGCCAATACCATAAAGATCACCAACCCCTCACTAGTTGAGCACCAACCCAACTAGTCCTTTAGCAAGATCTAACTTGAAATGAGGATACAACTCAATAAGTGACTTGGAACCGACCCAAGCACTTCAAGGAAATTTTTTAAAGCTCTAAACTATAAGGTATCTCTAACTCCCTCTTGATCAAGCAGCAACCTAGCCAAGGCAAGCTTAATCACCTCAAGATACCTTGTTACTCTCTCAACTGATGGTGATCTCTTATTCAACTCTCTCTCTTATCTATCTACATTCCAATATATATAATACACTTTTAAAAATCTTATTATGAAGCTACTGATGGTCTCTCACCTCATTTAACTCACTTCAACCTTATACCCCTCTTAAATAACCTTCTAGGCTCACTCACTCAACATGCCTCTTCTAAGTTCATTAGGCCCATTGAAATTATCATCCACATATAGAAGATATTTTAAATGTTCATCATGATTTATTATTATTATTATGGTCCTCAATGACCTACTAATTATCCTTCAAGATCTCTTTTCTTTGCTTGAATCTTCAATACTCTAACTAACTCAAATAGGCCAATTAGGCCTTATTTTTATACCCATAATTTACTTTCACCCATATTGGTCAGCTAAGAACCTTAAAACATTATATAAATCTTGAAATATGTCCTCATACACGTTTTATATAATAAAAAATCACTCCATAGGTCGGTCATACCCCTTAAGGGCCAAAACCTCCATTAGGCCTAAAGGAGACCTAATACAATTAGGTTCATCTTAAACACACATTACACTTGAGTAACTTAGAAAAAATTTAGAATTCAAAAATGATTAAAAAACTTAAAAAAATTATTAAATATACCCATTATGACATCCATTTATGAACACACCACTTGTACATCTAATTCACCACTTGAACCATGCTATTATGCCTACTCGCCATTAGGCTTTCTCATCACCTAAAAGTCTATCTCACAAAATAGAGGTATAAAATAAAATTTTACAAAAAAAAAAATGATTAAATCAAATTAATATATAATTTTTGACATCATTGTCATAACCATGTCCATTGGACATCACCAAATAGGACAAAGGGCCTCAAACCACCTTTTATAACATCACCACTCATAACTGCCTGTAGCTTCAAAAATACAATCATGTAGAATTTTGTTTTTAAATTTTTTAAGAGTGAATAAAAGACATATAATGAACATTAATATATATTTTTTGGTCTATAAATCATCCTAAAATATTTATATCTCAAACTCTAGTGACAATCATTGGTCTTATAGACCAATCTCTCAAGCCACTCTCTCACAGTCCTTACACAGTCTGACAATCCATTTTGGATTCCACATATCAAAACATTAAAATATACCTTAAACATAAATAAAGTATTAATATGTAATTTATGTCTCAAAAAACATAAAAAACTTCATTAGATACATCAACTCCTATCATTGAGATTGAAACACTTCACTTCATCTCGCATACCTAGAACAATCATTCTATCTCAAGAACCAATCATGGTGAACATGAATTAGAAAAAATATAAGGACACAAAAATATATTTAAAATAATTAAAATTAACTTATGATATCATTATAACTACCTCTAATAGCTATATTATAGGCTTAAATAGAAACATTGGTCTTGAGGACCAATCTCACTATCTTGGGTCTCACTATCATAGCCTCTATAGACAAGTCATCTTGTGAATACCATTTTAATGAATACCCAAAACATATAATCAATATAAAAACTAGGTATAGGTATTTAATAATGAACTCAAACAACTAGATCCATTCCTAATATTCTACAACCAATCCCTAAATGCTTTCTCACTCTGACTAATTTTCTTCACCATTTTCACTCTTAGCCAATTTAGCAATAGGGAAAATGGATTGACCAAAATAGTTGAAAAATAAGTTGTATATTTTAAAAATAACACCATGGACATAAATAATGAGTCTTTGACTTTGGTCTCCATCCACTTACATGCATTGACCTGGTCAACCCTGCCTATAGCATCAAATTCTTTAGAAACAAACCTTTTTATATAGATTCTACTCACTATCCTAATAGACCAATTCCACATGAAGATTCCTAGAGGGTCATATACAACATATAATCATAAAAAAATCCTTTAAAATCCATTCTAGATCATCATAAATAATATTTTCATCATTGGGTCAATATGAGGGTTTTGAGAGGGTTTTAGACTAGTTTTGGTGTTAGCAATTATTCATACAATATTGCTCCTCAAATACCAAAATAATTTTTGGAAAATATTATTAGGAACCTTTTACATCTATACCAAAATTATTAACTTCCCATGTAATTATCACACATTCCAATGAACATCAAAATTTATTTCTTGGGTCTATAATTCTTTAATTTGAATACACAAGACCTTAAAACTAAATTTCATGCTTCCTCCTTCAACTTAGGACCTCAAGATTGGTCAAAAACCTTAAAAAAACATATTACACCTAAATCCATTCTCACATGTGATTTTTCACCTTGAAAACTAATCTTGACCCTTCATTAGGCCACAATAGGTCTTTTATGCACACTAAGCCTAACACTACCAATCATGATTGGATATTGAAAACACTTAGAAACCTATTGAATTTATCTTAGATCATCACACATATATAAAATGACATTATAAAAAAATCATGCACTAATTTTTTTTTTCACATAGGTCTCACACTTTTCTTCACAATAAGCCACCAAGCCTATTTCATCACACTAGGTCTCTCATATAAGAGTTAAGCGTCAATCCTTGACCTAAGATATATTTTGAAGGCTTATTTACCTTATAGACATGTGGACATAGAATAAAAAATCATATTATATGTTCTATTACTAAATTTAACATTTTAAATCTCACCCACCTTCATATCATCTTCATTCCTCATAATGTTTCATGCCTATATCAAGACAAGACTAGGCTTCTCAATACATGATGTGTACATAGATTTGTTCTCATGAACTTGGTCAATAATGACTTTATCACAAAAAAGATGTGAAATAAATAAAATCATTATCTATTAGATTATCTATTTAAAGTAATCACTACTCATAAGCTTGTCAAGACACAACATAGAGCTAAGACCTTATGAATATTACTAGATTATGCTTGATCCATCATGAATAATTACCATGTCTCTTCACCAAAGCACCTATGGGACATCAATGAAATTTGAATACATTTTACATAAGTGATAACCTTAATTCCATAAACACACCTAATAGGAACATGTGCCCATGTCCTTTATATTATGGCCCCTTGGCCTACTTTATGTGCCTCATGTGTTTTGTATGTATGATTTCTTATATTCATCATGGCCATGACACTTGTATTTACTTGTTACACACATCAAATTTTGATTATATGAGGGACCTCATGTATCTACCCTTCCTACTTGGGTGTCATGATGGACATCAAGCCCCATCCCCTAGGTAGCTACCCAATTTTATTTAGATTTGCTACCATATAAATTATTATATCTATTTTGACACCCTTGTGAATGTTAGACATGACATAAATCTTACATTACATTCTTATGCTCAGATTATCTTACATTCTAATGTTATGCATGCACATTATATTGGATTATTATGTAATTATCATATATGATCTAGCTAACACATATTTTATAGATATTTTTCTTTTGAAGATAGTTCTTCCATAGGTTCAATAACTCCCCTCAAAAGAGGGGGCATTTGCAAGGGTTTGTCATAGAGATCAAGATCCTATATTACACTCATAGTATATTTTTATCACATAGGCTTAGATTATAGAAAATTAGACTCAAGTAAACATAATGAGAAAATAGTGACCCAAAAATTAGTACAATTGCACAAAAATTAAACTAGAAGGACACTAGCACCCAAATTAAGACACTGGCATCACATTTATAAAAATGGTACTACTATACAAGACATGGAATTACTATCTAGTAGACTCAATTTTAGAAAACCTAGATTTGATAGAAAAGTACAAGTATAGTATAGGTTTGCATATATTTAGTTAGTAATTTATTAATTATACTTAGTTTTAATCAAACTCATACTAGTTTAGATTAGATTTGATTTGGGGCATCATGTGTGGCAAGACCATTTCCATATTTAGTTTAGTTACCTAGATATAATTTAGTAAAACTCAATCCAAAATCCATATGCTCAAATATCATATTCGAGGGCATGTGAATGGCACATTATTTTGATATGCTCACTTACACACTAATTGATCAAATGGAATGAAAAATTCCATGTCATTCTCTATGCTATATACACCTAACACATTTTAGGTTTCATACTAGTTTCATGCCTTACTCCATCTATAGTGTTTGGCATTCTTGAGTGGTCTAGAGTTGCCTAATGTATGTAAGTGGCCACAGAGCTGACAGCTGACATACTCAATTAGAAATTTATAGTTACTTTGTGAAGTTTAGTTTTAGATGTATCTACTACACATGGGTGGGAAATGATGGAGTCATAGCCTAATTAAGTTCTTGAGCCACCTACATGAGAAGGTGGGACACACTACCAATCTAGTCCAAATTATTCATAGATCGTGATCCACCAAGCAAAGATGTGTAATGATGGAGTCAAAATTAGATTGATTTTTTGAGGTACCCATACATTAGGATTTAGTAAGTCATCAATTTAGTCCAAAATATTCATTGATTGATCACTATATACATGCACACATATAGGTTATCACTAGGTTCATGCATTGGTTCACATACCTAGTGAGGTGTATTTATTCCTTTCCTCTTATCTCTTTACCCATTTTTACTTAATTATACTTATTTACTTAGTTTAGTCTTTTGATTTTGATATCTCCTGATTAAGGACTAATTTATGTATGTTTCAATAACAAGACACATATTAGATCATGCTTATCATACTCATACCTAGGTTCACATACTCAGACCCAACTTCATGGGCTTCACCTCCTAGGTAAGTCTAGGTATGCTTATTTTTATTTTATCCTAGTCATTTTGCTTTTCCATATTTATAAAATAAAGTGGGGACAAATTTAATCACTCAAAAGTGGTATTTGAATAGTAAGAGTGCTACTTAAGACTACCTATACTTAGCTTAGCCCTAGACCTATCCTAGAGCCTATTATCACACTTATTCAACATTTGTACATGCCAAAAGCATCCCTAGTCAACCCTAAAGCAATCACAGACCATCATTTCTTGATCTTGGCCCTTTGTGCCTAGTGTTTTGCCAACTAGACACTAGTGCCATACTAAAAACACTATCACCACATAGTACTAGTGTCCCAAAAAAGGTGATAATGTGCTAAAAGGTTAAAAAAAATATTTATTTATTTATTATTCATTGGATTCATGCATGTTTTTGGGTGTTTGGATAGTTTTGATAGATTAAAGAAGTACTATCATTGCATTGATCTGATAGTCTCTTTTTACCTAATTTTTACTGTAGCTTGTGATATTATGCATCATATTTATAAATAACCATAATGACAATACATACCCTAAGCATAGAACACTAAATTTAAATGTGAATATAAACAACATAAGAATAAGAAATGAATAATCAAATCTTAAGTGTAAACATAATAAATAAACCAATGTAGGACTACATACAAATATTCACAGCGTAAGTTCATGATATGGATAATCCAAACTTATGTGTAAACAAAATTTAATAGTCTTATGGCAACCAAAAAATAAAAATACATATAAAATCAAAACAAATAAACAATAACGAAATAAACAAACTAATTAAACACTAATAAGACTATAAACACATAAAATAAATAAACAATGAAAGAAATTATAAAAAAAATTTAGACAAATAAATAAACACAAATAAATACAACACTAACAAAACAAAAATAAACCATAAACACAAAATAAATAAACAAAATAAAAATAAACAAATGAACACAAACAAATAAAACACCAATAAACAAACAAAATATCAAAACACACAAACAAAACACCAATAAAAAAACAAGACTAAACAACAATAAAAAAAATAATATAAAGAAATGTTCAATAAATAAATTATTCTAAACACATAAAGCTAAACAAACAAACAAAGTTATATAAATGATAATATACAACTAATGGTCAATCATAATGTTAGTACAAACATAATACAAATTTTTCATGTATGTGTAATAGAAGTGTTACTCTTGGTGATGGGGTGAACCCTAAACTAGGTAGTAATGACATAGGTAAAATAATATAAGAATAAATGGAATAAGGTTTCCCCTAGGCTATAGGGATCAAAGACACAAACATGATCGAAAACATTGCCCTTAGGCTATAGGAGACAATGACACAAATAAAGAAAATAGGGGGAATAGAAGAAATGGAATGGGTAGCCGAGTTGACTTCAGATGCACTAGGCAAGTGGATGCTGCCTACATAGCTCCATGAACATAAGGTCTGATATGAAATTCAAATCAAATGTAGTTATCTTAGGATATAAGATAGAATAAAATGATGATAATGAAAACAAGATTGACTTGTAGAGAAAAATAGGAATGATATTAAAAAATGACGAGTGCATAATAAAATAGAGGGATGATGTTCACACTCATGAAAGCATCAACACAAAAAACTCATGCAAGTGAAATAGCAAGGTCTAGGATAAAGCCACACTAAAAGACAAAATAAGAGTATCTAAAAATGAAATGAATTAGTAATTCATAGTGTCTACTACATTTATGGCTTGGAATGAGAATGAACTCATAAAATGGTGAGAATGTTGGAAATAGTTGCTTATAAAATGATGAGAGCATTCAAATAAAAATTGCTTTTAAAATGGTGAGAACATAAGAAAATCCAAGTGGTGATTAGTGCATCAATTTTTGAATGCACAATGCTCACAACATCAACTCACAAAATGATGAGAGTGTATAATTAAGGCTAATTAGGATGAGGAAACTACAAGATAAGTAATTACTTGAGAAATAGTTAGGAGTCCTAGAATACTTAAGGGAAAGAAGCAGTCAAAAAAGAAAGAAAGGAGGTCGAGCTAATTTGAAATACCACATGTACCTAAGTTTTGCCTACATAGTCCGTGTGAAACTCAGGTCGATGTAGTTCTGCTAGAAATGGGAGGAAAAAAGCTAAGTAACCTTGAAATGAATTTGAATAAGTAATAAAAGTCCATCCCAAAAAAATTTGATGACTTTATATCTTGCATGGAAATTCTAAGCCAATTTTCATGACTTTATTATTTTAAATATTTTCTTAAGATTTTTTAAATGTTTAGGATTTTTTGAATAGTTTTAAATACTTTTGTAATTTTTTAAGTATCTCAAATCAATTGATAATCATGAAATATAAAATGGTCCAACTTGAAAAACAATGAGAGCATGGCTTAAACATGATTTCAAAACAATGAGAGTGTTTAAACTTAAATTTATCATAAAATGGTGAGAGAATTCAAACTTAAATTACTCATAAAATGGTGAGAGCATTCAAATAAGGGTGGTTGAGCTGACATCAAAAAACACTGAGCACAAGAAAAGCCATAGTAGTTCTACCTACAATGGTGAGAGCTTGGAAATAGTTCCAATGTTTTTGGTATTTTTGGCACCTCAAATTGATAGAGAATGATGAGATATAACACAATACAAATCACAAAATGGAAAGAATGTATAGCTTAACAATGATCTCAAAATTGTGAGAGCATGGAAAAGGGGTGACTGAGATGACCTTAATATAAATCAAATTCTACCTACATAGTATCATAGGACCTCATGTCATTATAGTTATACCTTACACAAAAGGTATTCAATTAAGTACCAGTAAGTTCAGGTATAGGTAAATGGAAAGGTATGACAATAGTGATGGCAAGGTGATGCAGTAATGCATGGTAAAGGGGTTGTTTTTAATTTATCCAAAGGTAGTTATAATTAGGAAACAACAACAAAGGGTTAGTTGTAATAATTTACCCATAGACAATTATAATTAGTAGTCTGAGTAGTGAACATAATAATAAATAAAGGATGAAATTGTACCCCTATCATACTATTTTCATATACTACCACTCAAGCATTTAATTCTAAAAAATACTAGAATTTGAATCTATCACCAAACATTGAACATGCCTAAAGTACAAATGAATAAGAGCCAAGGTCAAACATGATAGGTGATGTTAGGTAAAAAGAACTGGCTAGTAAAGGGGTTAATGGCATGGTAGAATGATAAAAAGGTATAGTACAAATAATGGGTATAATGTGGCATAAATTAAATGATCCTTGTAGAATGGGTATAATGTGGGTTAATGGGTATAATGTGGTATTATGTTCATTAGTTCATCAAGTTCATCTCATTCTGGAATGGTGAGCTTGTATGCTCTGAAACCATAGTTAACAATAACTACATAAGGACCTAACTAGTTAGGTTATAAATTTTCTTTCTTCTTTATCTTGGCATTAACATTCTTCTTATTTTATTTTAACACAAGGTCACCAAGCTTGAATTCAAAATTCTTAACACACCTATTATATTGGTCTCATAATCTATTTTGATAAACCCGATGGTTATTCAAGGTGGCCATGCACTTTCTATTAGTAATTATAACTCTTAAAATTAATACACTCTATAGTCTTCATCATCAATGATGTGATATAATGAAATTTGGAGAGAATGAAACTCAACCTCAACAATAAGAATGGCCTTAGTGATGTAAATACGTGAATAGGGGGTAGATCCTATTAGAGTATATAATGTGGTATAGTATGCCCAAATGGCATTAAATAATTGTAAGTGCTAATTATGACCAACGCCATTGATAATCTTCTTCAGAATATTGAAAATGGTCTTGTTATAAGCCTTATATTGGCCATTACCTTACAAGTAATAGGAGATAGAGAAATGTTATTTGATATGATATTGAGAACAAAGAGCTTTCACATATTTATTTTTAAATAATCCACCATTATCAGATCTAATGTCGAAGGGGATACCATAATAGAAAAAGAGATGGTTGAAAATGAATTTGGATATCTACTTATCAATGATGTAATTAAGGGGAATGGCTTCCACTCAATAATAATTAGAACATATTTATGGCCATCTGAAGATGTAGGATTGATCTTGCCTATGAGGTCAAGTCCCCACATTAAGAATGGCCATGACATCATTAATGGTTTGAGTGTATTAGATGGACCATGAATCATATTAGCATGATTATGACACTTTACACACATTTCCACATATACAACTACATTTATTTCCATAGTTGACTAATAATAACTGGTACGTAGTAAATTTTTGGCTAAGATTACCCTGTTAGTGTGGGCTCCACACACTTCTTTGTGAACTTCCCTCAATACTAATCCAAATTATATCGAAGGTAAATTCAAACCAAAGTTCCATCATAGCTTCTATGATACAAGGTTTGTCTAAATAGGGTATAATGAGAGGATTTTTGGATGTAGTATTTTTGTTTCTTATGTGATAGGTCAAGTGGAATAGTTTGGTCTTGGAGATAGGCATATATGTTGGAATACCAGGGAGATGTGGAATAATGTCGAAAGCCATTTAGATAACTGATTATTTATGTATCAACGCTAGGATATATTTAATAAGAAATTAGTAGTCCTTAGTTCTATCTATGATCTAAATCATAGAACCAATGGTAGCCATAACATCAATTGCTCTGTTATTGGCTTGAGGTATTCTTTCAAATTGAATGTTGGAAATTTGTTGATTAAGAATATCAACCATATATTTATATAGTACCAACTTCTTGTCTTTTTTTGGGTACTATTCTATGACCTAATTGATGATTATCTAAGAATCACCATGAACCATTAAATACTAGATGTTCCACTGTACTATTTGATGAAGCCCTGTAATGAGTGCTTCATATTCAACCATGTTGTTGGTACAAGGGAAACTAATACAAAAGGACTTGGGAATGAGATATCCTTATGGCATGATAAAAAATATTCTAACACCTAATTCTTGAACTATGAATGAACCATAAAAGTACATTTTACACTTTTTTGCCTTAGGAGGTGCTTTTACTTATACCTCTATGGTAGTCATGATGGATTCATCTAAAAATATAAATGTAAGGGGTTAAGTATTATGAAGAAGAGATTCTACAAAATGATATGTGAGTACTTTCTCCTTAGTGTCATTCTAATTAGAATATTCAATTTTAAACTCACTTAAAAGCATGATCCATTTTGCATTATGACCCTATAAAGTTGTTTTAAAAAGTAGATACTTGAGTGGATATAATTGGCATTAAAAATGGTCTTGTTGTTCAACATGTAATGACATAAACTTTTGGGCTGAAAACAACATTGATAAATAGGATTTTTTGGTTGGCATATAATTATTCTCATATGTAACTAATGTTCAACTCAGATAATACACAACATACTCTTTACCATGTTCATTATATTGTGTCAAAAGTGCCCGTAGGGAATTTTCAGTTGCTAACATGTAAAGTAATAGTGGCTTGTTTAGTAAGGGTGGTAATAAAATAGGTGGGTTAGACAAATTTTCATTAAGATGTTCAAATGATTTTTGGCACTCTTAATTTCATGAGAATGTAATGCCCTTCTTTAGTAAGTACATAAATGGATAGTATTTGTCGACCAACTATTATATAAAGCATTAAATTGACTAGATCTTGCCTTGTAAAGTATGGAGTTGCTTCAAAGTAGATGGTGGTGATATTTTAGTAATGGATTAAACTTTGGATAGATCAACTTTAATACCCTTGTGAAAGAAAATGGAGCCTAATAATTTACCATAATTCACTCCAAATACACACTTCTTTGGATTAAGCCTAACATTATACTCACAAAGTATTTTAAAGATTATTCATAGTAATGTTGGATGGTTGACATAGGTGTTTAATTTACCTAAGATATCATCAACATAGTCCTCAATGATGTCATACATAATATCATGGAAAATCATTGTCATGGCTTGTTGGTAACTAGTAAATGTTATCTTGTGTTGGTCTTCTGTTGTAATTTTGATCTGGTTATATCCTACAAATCCATCCATAAGAGAAAGCATTTCATATCTAGCCATTGAGTCGAATATCATGTGAATGTTTGGAAAAGGAAAGTCATATTTTAGACAAGCTTTATTAATATCCATAAAATTAGTGCAAATTTGGATGCCTTCTAATTTATTGCTCACTAGCACAATGTTAGAAATCCACTTTTATTAGTCAATCAACCTGATGCATATCATGTCTAAGAGTTTATCCAATTCTTTCTTACCTAACACAAAAATACAAGGATGCAACTTACGTATCTTTTACTTAATGGGTTTGGAATCAAGATGTACAATAATATGTTGTATAATTAAATTGGGGTCCAAACCTGACATGTTTGAATAAGCCCATGTAAATATGTCAACAAATTCCCTCAGAAGGACTATAAAAACTTTATATTCCTCCTTAGTGATGGATGTGCCTAGTTTGATCCACTTTGGTTCCTTTGGAGTCCCAATGTTAACCTCAAAAGTGTCCTCCATAAGATGTTTAGAACCATCTTCTAAAATAATCAACAATTAGGTAAACTGGTTGGCAATGGAAAAATCCTCTAGCTGGACAAGCTCATCTAATTCTCCCAAGTAGGATGAATTAGAATTTCCTAATACTAGTAAATCCCATGAAACAAATACTTTGGGGCACACTTGAACAATTTATGCAAAATCTTGCCAATCCTTGGTATGATCTATAATCCATAAATAGGCCTTGGAATAAATGTCTCCTATGCTTCATAAGAAGAGGGGTGAACATCCCCATCTAATGACACCTAAAATTGGTTTTCACCAAGAAACTTACCTTTTTATTTACTTTTACCCTAGTCATAAAGTGCCTCAAAGAGGTTTTCACTTTTAGACGTCAATGTTTGATTTGATTTTTATTTTTATCTAAATAAGTTCACCCACTCTCTAAAATAGGCAATAAGATCCAATCTGATAGAAAATCTTGATTGTGATCTCCAAGAGGAATGTGATTCCTCAATCCTAGGAAGTTACATATGGCCTCATCTTTTTCAAACTCATCTAATGGAATTATTGACTCTTATTTTTCCTAGTCTATCAACTGTGGGTGATAAAGGGTAAGAGGTAAAGGTTCATAAATAGGGATAACAATACAAATGACATGGTGGTTAAATAAATTTGTATTAGAAAGGTTATTGTAGATGCTATAATCAGACCTTGCATCACTTTTGGAATCATCTTCACTAGTCAATTGTTGAAACAAAAATATGGTATGTGGGGTCACCCCTAAGTAGTTTAGATCCAATACCATGGGTTCCCTTGTACTTGGTCATTGAGACCGGATTGATCATTCCTTGCTAGTTGATTTAAATTTTTAAGGTTTTACTATGTAAAGCTTATGCTTAGATTAAAGGGATGAGATGTCTAAATCAGTTAAATAAATTAAAATAATTAAGCACTAATTTTTTATAGTATTTGACCTTTTTTGACTTTCAAAAAATAGTAATAAATAGGCATAAATAAATACTTAACTAAAAATTGATTATCACAGATGATCTGGGTTCTGAAAGTTGAGATTTAGGTAGTTTTGAGTGTTGTCAATAGGATTATGGTGTTCATCTACTCAGTGGATAGTATGGATAGTAGTGTCATGTGTAGACATCCAATTCCTAACACCATTTGTGTTAAAATTTTCAATCTTACTCGAATTGCACTCAAATGCCTAATTTAGGCCAAAATCACTAAAAACATGCTAAATGGTTTGAGCTTGTCATATACAAGTGCTGATTTAGGCTAATGTATCCCTAAATGGGGTAATACATTTTATGTACTCTTAACTTTGATAAATTCATTTTGATTCAAACTGATGATTTCACCTTTTTGTTCTTTGGATCACTCTTTTTTTCTAATTTATTAGTACACATCACATACCTTTGTTATTTTATGTTGGAAACATACTAAATGGGATAACAATCCCAATGCATCTAAAATCACCTTTTAATACTTCTCGAGTCAAATTACAACCCAATAATATGACTTTTTGACCATTTAGATTAATTGAGCACTAATTTCCAAAGAATTACACCAAAATTGATTAATCTTGTTTAAGCTAATTAATTCAAATCAAGAGATTAAGTGGATTTTACATGGAGGTTCTTGATTATTTTGTTATTGAAAATTGAATCTCAATATCTACATCACATAGTGACATGATATATGGGGTGGTATCCATAAGCTATAAATGTAATAAATATCAAGATTATGGATACCCATGCCTAATTAATGCCCCTTCCAAATTATTATGAGGATATTTATGGATTTAATTAAAAATATTAGATTAATTGATGGACACACATTTCAATCTTGAGATGGATGGTTAAGGTTGATCCTCACCCATTTGAAAAATCTATAAATAGAAGGGCATAGACCATCATTTAAAAAAGGCTAAACTATTGTAAACTTTTAATGCAAAATTATCTCCACAACCTTTATTTGTGTCGATCATTATGTTTTATTTGAAAGCTTCATTTGAAAGGCATATATTAGATTTATTATCTTGAGCCTAGCTTTTGCATAGTGGTCTTGAAATGATGGAGGAACTTGAAATCCATTGTTGACAAAAACAAGAACACTAGATCAAGGGGGAATACACAATTGGAGCTACTCTTAGATGGTGGAATCATTTGAGAAGGCAATTGGTATTTATTTCTTTCAATTTATTCTTAATTATCATTTAAAAACCTCATTAGAATAGGTTGGCTTAGTTTGTTAAGCTTTTTATGAATTTTCATGTATTTATTGACTAACATTTGACTAACCAACTTTGTAATCCAATCCTACATCTTGGCATGCCTGATGGGACAACTGAGTCCATTTATATAAGGAAGACATTATGAAATTTTAAATTTTCATTTTAGTTATTAAAAAGTCCTTAAAAAATAATTTTATGCTTGTTTTCTCATGTTTTTAACATTTTTTGTGATCTCACAAGTTACACAGTGACCACCAATAGTTCTTAGTGACCGCTGATGGTTAGGACCAACCGGCCATGATTTGGTTGTAGGGGAAATATGGATAAAAATTTGCATTTAAAAATTTTATTCAAGTTTTTTTTCTAATGATTTAGATTTTTTAAGTCTCTAGTCTAAACGTAGTTTTGATCTAAAAGCTCAACTTCTAGAGATTTTATCCTAACAACTATTTTGAAGCATAACATTATCACATTCAAGTTCATAGTCAACTGTCAGTGGTTGTTTTTAACCTACCATGGTTAGTTATCAATCTATGATGGTCTTACAAGAATAAGTGATGGTCAAATAGTGACCATTGATGGTCACTGTGTTTTCAAAAAAACATAGACCTGAGAGGAATAAATCTAAGTTTGCTTGTCTCAAAGTGAAAAGAGCTTCAAAGCTAAACTACACTATCTAGTTTTTTATGTAGGACCATTGAGGAAAGAAATCAATTTTAACCTAATTAAGTCTTTTTAACCTCTTTTTGGTGATTAAAAATAACTAGGAACTTTCCTTTGGTGTTTAAGAGGAAAAAATTGCTTGTTTATGTTGAGAGTTTTGTGATTATTTTTCAAAAGTTTTTGCAACGTAAGGCCAAGGGGCCAAAGAACATCACCAAACACTTAAATTGAGTGCTTAAAACCAAACTCACTTTAAAGTTTTAATATTTTCAAAGGAGTTTTATTTTGTATAAGTCATCTATCATTGCTTGGTTAAATTTGTTTGAGAAAAAAGGGAACTTATGGGATCAAAAGTGTCATTTTCATTGCAAATTATGCCTTAGTCCAAGGGTGTAAAAAAGATGTTGTCTAGTATCTCCTCAAAACTTGCATGGTTTGGGTGATCTAAAAATAACCTATTAAGCCTTTTTACTTAGATTTTATTTCATGCATTTTGGCTTATGAGGGGGACATCATTACCTCCCATAGGTTCTATAAGGAAGCTTTGACCTGGGGCTTCATTTCCCAGCATCATCTTCAACCCCTATCCATTGGGGGGGTAAATAAATTGGGATCACCCTACTAGGATGATGGTTTGAGCAGTTAAACCATCTCTGTTAGTGGTAAGCTAAGCCTAAAATGTATGATCATTTTAGACATCGCACTACAATGAACAAGCAACAAATGCAGTGGTTGTGAAAAGGACAAGACCTTTTCACAATAAGCCATTTGAAGCAGATCCAATTGAGATGTTACTTATCTTGTATGCTAATGTAAAATTTAGTACATATGGGATCCATCTAGATGATAAAAAATTGTAGAGTTTTAAACAAACCCCACTTGATATGAAAATATTATTGATATGATGTAGGCCCCAAGGTCCATGTCATCATATTATAACTTGAGAGAAGGGGGGGGTGTAAACTACCCTATCATATAATGTACTTTTATTTTGGATGATCACTTAATTTCCTCTGAAGTGCATGTATAAAGATAGACTTAACAATATCATGTAACCTTGTCAATTTAGGGCTTAATATAATTATTTAGTTGTATTTGTCTATTTTGGTCTTATCTTGCTTGGTCTTGTTTTGAGTCAAAACTTACTTGTAAAAAAACTTCATAACCAAACACATTATCCACAATTTATTGAACAAGGAGGCGTTACACTGTCCAAGTGAAAATTAATCTTTTCTTTGTTCAAATTTGTCATCTTAAACATTGTGTCATATCATCTAATTGGTGTAGTTATGATACCCATTTGAGTCTTGAATAATTTAAAAATTATCTTAAGTACTTCATTGATAGTTCAAATTTGAAATCACACTTTTCTAAGTTCATAAGGTTGATGTGTTAAATTGAGTTTGCCATTTACACTTGACTTGAGGGAACTTGGGTTCAATTTCTAATTTGGATTGAGGATTGTTTACAAACTCATTATCACTTTGTCATCATTTTTGGACTCAAGCCATCTTACTTATCACTCATGTTTTGAGTCTTATAACATATTTTATACTACCATTCCTATTACCATGTGGTGACATTATTCTACCTATTTGGTTCTACTTTTATATGTATAAATTCTTACATGTTTCCACATCTTGAGTTTCTTGGTTCATATTGTCTCCTTCCTAATCTGAAGGGATTTATTCTAATTTTCTAGTAGAAACTCATTGAAGTTAAACTAGATTTTATAGTATTGATGTATTCTAAAAATCTAGGCTTTGGTGTACTAGCTTTCACCTTCAATTTTTGATTTATCATACCCTCTTCTGATTTATATGATTTCAACCCTCCCCAAGGTTGAGTAAATTCATGAACACATCCTTCTAATTGTGTGTGGTTCCAAGCCACCTTCCTTTTATAGTCTCTTTGATACCTTAGCCATTTATTTGGAATAAAAATCAAAATCCATACCTTGTTTAAACATTTGCACAACATTGATCTAATTCTAGTCAAATGTATAGAGTAACCCTTTTTAGACATGATTCAAAGGTTCACTCATAGTGAGGTCCCTTATGGACCTAGTTATGAGGATGAGCACTTTTATGATGGTCAAGACTATTCTATTTTATTTGAGGACATCCCTATAACTTTAGGATCTAAGGAAATATGGGATACCAAGAGAACCTAGATGAAGCACTCCTTAGGTTGATAGAATTTGGTGCTAGACTACCCTTAAATTTTCCCATGGAGCAATTGCACACCTTAGTTAGAGAAGGTGAACAACAATGAGAGCAAGTTTTCAAAAACATTACAAACACAACCATACCTTCTTCCTCTAACAAGGGTAATGAAATAATTATAGAGTCAAAAGCAATAAATCAAGATCTTATCACCAAGATTAAGAAAATAATTCAACAATATGCTAATCAACTTATCACAGACTTGAATTACTCTTTAGTTGCTACTACAATCCACAATGATGCTTCTAAGGAACAAGGAAATGTGATTAAACCTATGCAACAAACATTGGTTGAGAACACAACAATAATTGATCAAGGAGTCTCGAATGAACAAATCAAGACACAAGATGTTATGCAAAATGTTTCTCTAGACACAAAACACACATTCTTTAACCATCCAAAACCTCTTGTCACTTTGAAAAATTAGAGACCTAAACATTCAGTTCAAATTTAGGAGATCCCTCAATAAAATTTGGATAGTTCATCTAAAATAATATATACAATGGTGAAAATATAAAATACTCCCCAAAACTAGTAGAACATGGTTGATTCAAGGCAATAGATTCCAAGGAATTGACTACTTACCTCATGAACTCAAAGAGTAAACCAAAACCAAGTTGAGGATTGTAGGGTGTATATCCCTACCAAATCCATGAAACAATATAGGAACATACCACCCCAATAGTAGTAACAGGGGCACATACCACCCAACATTATGTTCTACCCATGAATGCAACAAACATGTAAGAGTGGAACTCTGTGAAAGATATTGTGACATGATTGGAGATGAATAATAAAGTTAATAAGTACAAGTTTGATGAGATATGCCCATATATTTTTGATATATATATTCTCCAAGTTCCCTTTCCATCTCATTTTGAGGCACTGAAGTTTGATAAATACAAAGGAAAGGGAGACCCATGTGAACACATTTAGGCATTTTTCGTATTATGCCAAGAAGTTGCTTATAGTACTATGTACTTACTTTAATTGTTCCCATGAAGTTTAGTAGGGAAAGATTTAGATTGTATACTTAAGTTACCCAAGGGATTGGTTATAGATTGAAATGACTTATCATAAAAGTTTTTCAACCATTTATTATACAACATAGAGCATGAATTAACCATTGTTGACTTGTGAAAAGCTAAACAATGTGATGGATAAATTTTTGCTTCATACCTACAAAGATGGAGAGCATTAGTGGGATGATTTCAATATAATTTTCCAAACAAATAGTTGGTAGACATATTTACACAAAACTTACATCCTGAGGTCATGCATAATCTATGACTTGCTTGTGATAACTCATTTGAGGAAATTATCAACAAATGGGTACAAATTGAGAAGGATCTTATTGCTAAGGGCCTTATCCAGATTTTTGTATAGGGTCAAACTTCAAATCCGACCTAATATTCTAGTCCAATAGTTATACAAAATAAGTCTAAGGGATTTAAAAATAATAAAAACACGGTTGGAAATTGAATAATTAAAATAAGGCATGTATAAATGGTGCATGTTTTTCCAACCCCAAATGTATAATTAGCTCCTCCTAATCCACCACCTAATTTGTAGAGATAAACTCCATAAAGGACAAATCATGGAAATTTTAAGGTCTTTAAAAAATTGGGATAGCTAGTTAAAATATTGTTTTAAAATCTCATAGCAGCTAACCTATTTGTATGGCCAGTGCCAAGGCCATTTACTCAAGATCAACTAAAATTGGATTGGTACAAAGAGAATGAATAGTGAAATTTTCATGTTATTGGTAACGATGCCTATCATTTCATACAATTATGACATATTATTGAATATCTCATTGAGAGTGGTGAGTTTGAGGTTAACTAGCCCCTAATTAGGACACAAATTAGGATATGAGAATCTACAAGGACCCCTTGACATAATCAATTGCCGCCAAAGAAAAAACAAAACAAAGGATAAAGGTAGAATCAAAACATAAATTAAGGTCAAAATCATAATGAACATGAGCATAATCATGATCATAATACCAATACTAATAATTTAGGTTCTAAAAACATGCCTTATGACTATAACAACACTGTGAGATGCATTTTTTCCACTCACATTACCACTATTACTGTCAAACCACATGAACCATCTCATGATCCTCATAGTATGGGACCTATCATTATAGGGTCAACACCTTCTATCTAGTAATACTGCATTGAGTTTGCATAATTATATTACAACTCCATTTACATGGGTTACTATTTCTAGACAACACCCTTCCTTTAATTATAATGGCTACTTACCAACTTAAAATTACAACAATACAACTAGATGCTTGTGAGTCACCCTCTAAGGCCCTTCACCTTCTGATTATATTAGATCCTCACCACTTCTAGGCTGTGTAGTCATAACTAGACACTCATGAGTTACTCTCCAGGGCCCTTTGCCTACTTCTTCCATAGAACCCAATGTGAACATTACACCAATGGATCCAAAGGTAACTCTTGTGCTAGCCAAAACCAAGCCATTTCATGCCAATGTTGAAAAGTCTTGTAGTCTATTAGACCAATTGAGAAAAACCCTACACAAATTTCCATTTTGGATCTCTTATAGACATCAAAAGTCCATAGAACAATCCAAAACAATCTTTTGGAATAATCCACTATTCCCAATGACATAACTCTCAAATAGTTATATAACCTTGTGGGATATTTGTCTTCATTTTTCTAAGTAACATTTGATCAAAAAGACATGTCTACACTTGGATAAATCTATAATAACCCACTGTACATTGAATTAACCATTAAAAACCACAAGATCAAGTGGATTATTATAAACAAAGTTTCAGGGATGAACATCATATCTCTTAAGTTTATACAAAGATTGGGCTACACTATAAAAGATGTTCAACTGAAGACAATCACCATCAAGGCTTACAAGAAGCTAAGAGGGAGTCTGCTGGTACTATTTGGTTACTAATCATTATTGGGTACATTTCACATCATACATTACTCCATATTATGGATGTTGAATTTCCTTATAACATACTTCTTGGTCATCTTTGGGTCCATGAAGTATAGGTCATTCCTTCCACCCTGCATCAGTGCTTGAAGTTTATCTCATCGATCAATAAGCTTATAAGTATTACAAACATATTAAGGTTGAGTTTCACAATTATAACTATTATCCAAGTTCTAAATTCATTGTGAAGAAGAATAAAGCTATAGTTTCAAATCCATATCCATCCAATTATATCAACCCTAGTAATCTTGCTTCCACCTTAGCTGATCCATTTCCTACAACTCTTGTGAAGCAAGTTGTTATTAAAGATATGGGAATTTTCACATATAGTCTTAAGGATTCCTTCCATGTTGTAAAGTTGCCTAAAACTCCAAAAACATTTGGTAAGCCTAAACCGTCAAAGAATCCTAACAGACCCACAATGATATGGCAACAAAAGAAGAAAAAATGACAACCCCCTATGGTTTTTATACCTACTATTACACCAATGAAGGATCAAGAGGCTCTCACTGAGGGAGATGGTTATATTCTAAAGGCCTTATTGATTACTTTTAGAATCCATAGTATCCTATCCCTAATTGGATCATGGATCATATTTATTATTTAGGAAAAGGCCTTAGAATATGAGCATAAAGAATCTTGGAACCCTTATCAGTTTAAGTACCTAATTTGAATCATGGTCTCATATTTATACCACCTAGGGGTGACTTCATAACTTTTGATAGTGATTCTTCCAAATTGACTAGCAATGAAACTCCTGGTAGTGACATGGCATCCCATTATATCATTTTCTATGAGCTTGTTGACACAAACCTATTTGATTCTAATTCCATTTTGACCTTAACAATTAAAGTTTCCCATCTTGAAGCAAGAACCTATCCCACCATTGGAGCTTCCCCTACCAAAGAAAAAACTTGTACCTTTATTGGAGATTCTTATCCCAAAGTAAATCCTAATTATTACCTATTCATTTTCCATCCCAAACTCATTGGTCAGGACAACCAAATTTCAATCATACAACTTGATGAGTTTCAAAATAAAGAATCACTTGTAGAATACATTGGCCTAAGAGATGGATTTCCCATTGGCAATCACAAATAAGGCTTTGATTTTTCATTAGATCTTTCTACCTACTTTGGAGAGAAAGAAAACTTTATTGGTCATGATAATGATGAAACATTGATATCTTTGGGTGAAAACCTCTTTGAGGCACTCGTTGATCAGGGAAAAAGTAAAGAAAAAGACAAGACTTTGAGTGAAAACTTGTTTCAAGCATTTTCTAGAAATAAAGTTTTCTCATCCCCTCAAGATGAAGAAGCTACATCTATCCCAAGTTCTATAGCTAGTACAATCATATATTTAGAATAATAACAAATTTTTGATCATCTCACTCTTGAGTTTCCAGAGGTTTTTGCTAGTTGTCCTTTACCTGAGATGACAGATTCTAATTTGTCACACTATCCAAAATTTTGGGATGAACAACAAGAAGATGTAGTAGAAGAAGATGATAAAAAAGATACATTGCATATAATTATAGAAGATATATCCTTGTTGGGAAATAAATTGGAAGCACACAATTTGATTACGAAACCAAGCAACTTAATATGCAGAAATTAACTAGATTCACCAAGTAACTAGAATTCAAAATAACACAGCATATGAGAGACAATACACAACTTGTATTAACACTTTATACAGAAAAGAATACAATAAAGAAGATGCCACTTCTTCTCCACCACCTCTTCAGAGGCTCGCCACACCTCAAGTGAATAATAATTCTTCTCCCCAAAGCTCTCCCTCTCAGGTCCCAACACCCAACTCAAATACAGAGTTGGTGTTCACCTCCCGTGCTCCACGCACACCACAAGTGCTCCACGCACTCCACAAGTACTCCACGTACTCAACAAGTACTCAAGGTACTTCAAGTAGATCTCCCATGAATCTGCAACAACTTGCAATTCAACAAACCATACTTATGGAAGGAACTCCCTTGCCTTCCTCTTAGCTCTATTCGAGTACACACCTGTACTCCAAGTAGATCCTGCATGATACTGCTCCCTATTGTGTTGCTGTCTATATGATCTTGCACACATGCAAATCAAACAATGGTTCTGCTCACCTGTGAACCTTGACCTTGCACACACATACACCTGTAGATCAACGATCTTACTTACCATGTAGATCTCCTATATAGGACATGCAACTGTGACCAAGATCCTACACTCCTGAAGAATCCAACTGACTCTCCAAAACCAGCACCTACACCTGGTACTGTGGAACTAGGAGGAACACCCTTGCTCACCTCACACACAGAAGGAACAAACTTTGCTCAACTCAAACTAGAACACTTTTCCAATACAACCATGAGTCTATTATATAGATCTCATCAAACAATAATTAGACATCTAATTACAATAATTAGATTCGCAACTATGAGTCTAAAATTAGCACTCATCATGCAAACACTTGGTTGGTTAGCTAACTGCCTGTAATTAGCTCGCAGTCGAACCACACAGGCGACCGACGTCGGTCCCTGTCTGCCTGGAGGTGACCGACGTCGGCCGATATATGACCAACGTCAGTTGCTTCTCTTTGCTATCCTGCCAACGTCGGCTGATCAGACCAAACCCAGCTTCTCTGCAACTCAGCAACCTTCAGTAACCTCCTCTCCTATTTGCATCAGTGAAGCTTTTAGCTCCACAACCTAACAATCTCCCACTTGGAGATAAACAGCTGCACTGTACCTATACTTATACCCTATCTAATCTGTTTCCTGGTTTGTATCCCTCTTCAAGCTCCCACCTGAAGACAACCCACCACACATCCCGTGGTGTACCACCTGTCATCCGAGTACCCTGCCACATCCGAACCTACAAACACATGTAGTGAAGTCCTGACCCTGCATGTATACCTGCTGCTGGTCCCTCTCAAATCCTTGAGAGCCCACTTCCCCGAATTGGCTCCTAACTCTGACAGCTCCCACTGCATGGGAATACTCAGGTCTATACTAGACCTCATGTGATTTCAGACACTGTACCTGTCTAGCCCTTAGTGTGCTCTGGCTCTGCATCCCAAACCTCACCAACACCTGATTCACATCAGCTCCCACTCGAGACAAAATCAACCTGTGATCTCCATGCCTCCCATGTCAAAGAATTCCGCTGCTCCAAACTCCTCATGACATGCCACTGAAACTAATCTTACCCTTAGCTCAGCAAAACCCTATATGTACACCCCTGCTAGCTAGCATACTATCCACATACAGCAACAGAATGATGTTGCAATCATCATCCCCCTGGTAAGTCAAACCATAGTAGTTACCCTGACACTGACTAGAGTCATGCTCTGTCCTCCACCTGTCAAAACCTGTACCACTGTCTTGCAGCTCCTCAAGACCATATGACTAGTCTTCCATCTCACATATCCGTTCTCTCTATTCTTCTACTAAGGCATCCATTCGTCTCTGTGCTTTCATCTAGCTGGCAAACCTACCAAAACTCCCGTTTGGTTCTGCATCATATCCCTGCCTAGCTCCCACCTGTTTCCTAGATCCTTCCTGCTCTACAATTAGCAACAAGTATGAAGAAGAGGAACACGAATTTGAGGGCCTACTTATGCCTTCAGTCCTCCGTATGGGTGTTTGAGACTCCTTGACAGCATGCTGTCCACCCAAAATTCGTTACAGTGACTGACCTCAGCCACCCCACAGTCTGCATCCAACTGACGTCGGTTCTCATGCGTCTGTCCCTGACTACCAATCTGCCAGCGCTGGTGTCCCTACTACCGACGTCGGTCCTTCTAACCGACATCGGTCTTACCTACTACCGACGTCGGTCCCATGACTGACGTCGGTCTTACCCTGCCCGACATCACCAACTTCGATCTGCACATGACCGACATCGGCACCTATTTGTTCGATGCCGGTTCCTCCTGACCGACACCGGTACCTGTGTTCACCTGTGAGTGATGACTTTTTACCCGTGAGCTCCTTTGAATCAAAACACATGTCCAAACTACTCTGCTCAAATGTATCTAACCTCATCCACTGAACTCTGTCCACCATCTCCTCCAAGAACACCAAGGCTTTCCAATTCTTAAGCCTGTCAAATACATCTGTCTTCCACTTAAGAACATGGATCTCCTTCTTGCTCATGTGACCAAGCCTACGAAGCCACATCTCCGCAACAGAAGAAGAATCAGTAATATAAACAAGTAGATAAAGAATACCTGTTTTCTTACCACTAGCTAATTCAAGTGCATCCACTGTGAGAGTTCTTGTGCATCTCTCATCACCCAATATTTTTAAAGAAATTAGCCATATCTCCAAACCTGGGACCTGCATGACCTTCATCAACACCTGTGTGTTGGCCGCCTACAATTTCAGCTTCACTTCCCCTTTGCCAATTCTTTGGCAAGGCTTACCAGCTCCTCTACCTGGGGCTGCATGGAAAGAGGCAACCGAATCTTTTATCCAAGATTCAACTTTATCCAAGAAACCTCCCAGAGCATCCTGTGCAACATAACCTGCAACATCTACTTCTTCAGTTTCTTCATGCTGATCTGCTACCAGCCAACAATATTCTTTTACCTGCTCTTTCTTTCCATTGGACCGTGAGTGACCGTCTGTGCTTTTCAACTCCTCCATTCTTAGCTTACTTTGATCTGCCGTTGCTCTACTCCCACTTGATCAAAAACCCCTGAGAGTGCCCTTTAACCAAACACAACCCTGCTTCCTGCAACCTTAGCTCTGATACCACTTGTTGGGAAATAAATCGAAAGCACACAATTTGATTACCAAACCAAGCAACTTAATATGCAGAAATTAACCAGATTCACCAAGTAACTAGAATTCAAAATAACACAGCATATGAGAGACAATACACAACTTGTATTAACACTTTATACAGAAAAGAATACAATAAAGAAGATGCCACTTCTTCTCCACCACCTCTTTAGAGGCTTACCACACCTCAAGTGAACAGTAATTCTTCTCCCCAAAGCTCTCCCTCTCAGGTCCCAACACCCAACTCAAATACAGAGTTGGTGTTCACCTCCCGTGCTCCACGCACACCACAAGTGCTCCACGCACTCCACAAGTACTCAACGTACTCAACAAGTACTCAAGGTACTTCAAGTAGATCTCCCATGAATCTGCAACAACCTGTAATTCAACAGACCATACTTATGGAAGGAACTCCCTTGCCTTCCTCTTAGCTCTATCCGAGTACACACCTGTACTCCAAGTAGATCCTGCCTAATACTGCTCCCTGTTGTGTTGCTATCTATATGATCTTGCACACCTACAAATCAAACAACAGTTCTGCTCACCTGTGAACCTTGACCTTGCACACACATACACCTACAGATCAATGATCTTACTTACCATGTAGATCTCCTATATAGGCCATGTAACTGTGACCAAGATCCTACACTCTTGAAGAATCCAGTTGACTCTCCAAAACCAGCACCTACACCTGGTACTGTGGAACTAGGAGGAACACCCTTGCTCACCTCACACACAGAAGGAACAAACTTTGCTCAACTCAAACTAGAACACTTTTCCAATACAACCATGAGTCTATTATATAGATCTCATCAAACAATAATTAGACATCTAATTACAATAATTAGATCCGCAGCTATGAGTCTAAAATTAGCACTCATCATGCAAACACTTGGTTGGTTAGCTAACTGCCCGTAATTGGCTCGCAGTCGAACCACACAGGCGACCGATGTTGGTCCCTGTCTGCCTGGAGGTGACCGACGTCGGCCGATATATGACCGACGTCGGTTGCTTCTCTCTACTATCCTGCCGACGTCGGCTGATCAGACCAACCCCAGCTTCTCTGCAACTCAGCAACCTTCAGCAACCTCCTCTCCTGTTTGCATCAGTGAAGCTTTTAGCTCCACAACCTAACAATATCCACACTCCTCATATAGAACAAAAAAGAAGTGAACCTGGGAACCTATGAGGATCCTAAAATTATTTGTCTTGGAGTTTCCCTTATTGAAGTAGAATGTGAACATATTATATCCCTCCTAAGGGATTATATTGACATATTTACATGGGCATACTCTGACATGCTAAGATTAGACCCAAATTTGGTTGTGAATCATCTTGTTGTCCATCCTGATGCCAAACTAGTCAAGAAAAAATTGATGAAGATGCATCCACACATCTCCTTTTTGGTTAAAGCAAAACTAAAATTTTTATTAGGAGCAAGTTTCATTAGACTACTAGATTATTTTGAATGGATTTAAAACATATTCCTAGTGAGTAAAAAGACCTTGGGTATACGTATTTGTACTAATTTTATAGATATCAACAAAACATGCCCCAAATATGATTTTCCTTTGCCCAACATTGACATGATTATTGACTCAATTGCTAGGTTTGTAATGCTATCCTTAATGGATGGATTTTTTGGATATAATCAGATCAAGATAGCCCAAGAATATCAACATAAGACTATATTCACAACTATATGGGGAACATTATTTTACCATGTCATGCCATTTGGCTTTAATAATATTGGAGCCACATACTAGTATGCCATGACTGTCAGCTTTTATGACATGTTGTATGATATTTTTGAGGATTATGTTGATGATATATTTGTAAAATCAAGAATAAGAGCTAGACATCCTGATGTTCTATGAAGAATCTTTAAGAGGATTTGTGAATATAAAGTCTACCTGAATCCTAAAATATACACTTTTGACGTCACTTTATAGAAGTTATTAGGTTTTATTGTATCAAAAAGAGGATCAAAGTTGACCCTAACAAGGTCAAGGCCATTATGGAAATGCCTCCACCAAATAAACTTAAATAGTTGTGAAGCTTGCAAAGAAAAATCCTATCTATGTGTAGGTTCATTTATCAATTGGTAGATAAGTTCCACCCATTTACCCATCTCTTGAAGAAAGGGATCACATTTCAATGGATAAAGATTATCAGATAACATTTGAAAAACTCAAGACATACTTGGCCAATCCTCCAATCTTGAGACCACCAACACCTAGATGACCACTACTTATATCAACAACAAAGCATGCATTAGGGGAAATTTTGACCCAACATAATAATCAAGGTAAAGAACATGTAGTATATTATTTAATCCACATTCTGGTGGCTTATGAACATAATTATATGCCTATTGAGAAGACATGTTTAGCTATGGTGTTTGCTACCCATAAATTATGACATTATATGCTAAACAACAAAACTATCATTATCGTGAAGGTGGACCCTCTCAAATTCTTATTATCCAAAGAAGCTCTTCAAGGATGCATGGCTACGTGGGTTATGATCCTAACTAAATTTAACATTGAATACCATACTCATAAAGTAATAAAGGGGAAGGTTATTGCTGATCTACTTGCATAATCCCCTATTGAAGACACTCAACCACTCAAATTCAAATTTCTACATGATTCTCTTATGGAAATAGAATAAGCATCATAAGAACTTAAATAATGACAACTATATTTTGATGGATCCTTTACATCCTACAAATCTAGAGTTGACATATTATTGATTACACCATAGGGGGATTTGATTCCCAAAGCATTTCATATAAAATTTAATTATACAAACAATGTGTCCAAGTATGAGGCATTGATTTTAGGGCTTTGCTTATCATATAATGGGATATTCAGTGCTTAGAAGTCTATGGTGGTTACCAATTAATCATCAATCAAACCACTAATCAATATCAAACCAAAAATAATAAGCTTTTTCCTTACAAGAAAATTATTAATAATATCAAAGGTCATTTTAAACTTTGTAGTTTGAACAAGTTCTAAGGGGCAACAATAAGTTAGATGACACAATGGAAATGATTGGTTCCATGATATAGATCAATGATAGAGCTAAAAAATATCAATTTTTGATTGAGAATATTCTTCAACCTAAACATATTATATCAGATTTATAAAAGGTATGCACCATTGCTGGTCCCAATCCCCCACTTGAATTTCCATGGTTCTAATACTTTTATAACTACTTCCATGATCATGTTTTCCAAACTGACCTATCTAATAATAGACAAAAAGTCTTCCTTAACCATTTATCACAGTATACCTTCCTTAGAAACACACTTTATCACAAAGGCTATGATGGAATGATTCTTCATTATTTTTATTTGGGAGAATCCAAGCTAGCATTGAGGGAGGTTCATAAAGGAATGTGTGGGGCCCACACCAATGGTGTAGTCTTAGAAAAGAAGCTCCTTAGAATAGGCTATTATTGGCCAAAAATGGAGACCAATGATTATAAATGTAAGGAAGTGTGTTTCTTGTCAATAACATTGAAAATTTATACATGTAACTTCTTTACCACTACATTTGATCACAACACCATGGCCATTCTATACATGGGGCCTCGATCTCATCGAGATAAACCCAACATCTTCATATGGCCATAAGTATATCTTGATTACTATCAACTATTTTACTAAGTGGATTGAGGACATTCATCTCACTTATATTATTAGGAAGAAAATTGATAAATTCATCCATTACCATATCACCTATTGATATGGCATCCTAGTTTGCCTTATTTTTGATAATGGTGGATCCTTTATAAACCAAGATGTAAAACCTCTTTATACAAAATTGAAGATCAAGCATAATAAATCAATTACATATAACCCACAAGGAAATATACAAGTTGAGGCATCAAACAAGAAATCTATATCCATTTTAAAGAAGACTGTCAATGACGTTGGCCATAATTATCACTTGTAAATCTTTCCTATCCTCTAGGCTTATAGAATCAACCATCAAACCCCAATAAAATATTTTCCATATTCCATTATTTATGGCACAAAAGATATTATCTTGATTAATATTGAGTTACCATCATTACAAGTATCATTAAAGCATATTGAAGATGATGAGGAATATAGAGTCTCAAGGTTGAAATATCTATAACTTCTTGACGCTAAGCATTTAGATGCCCTAGAAAACTTGTAATCCTATTAGAATAGATTGTGGAGAAGCTAAAACAAGTGCATTCTACCTCAAGAGTTTGAGATTGGTTATTTGGTCTTGAAAGAGAACCAAAAGAACATAAATACTAAACACAATAAAAAGGTAAGTTTTAGCATAATTAGTTGGGACCATATGTTATCACAATGAACTATGGATTAAGGGCATATCAACTGGCTACTCTAAATGGTGAAAAAATTCTACAACCCATGAACATTATGCACCTTAAGAGGTTATAAAATTGAACTAATTAAAATAATTGTCTAAAAGACCCCTTACTTAGGGTAAACTTATGTTTAAATAATTTTATCCTACCATTTTATACTACCCTAGATCACTCTTGCATGAGCCCTATTAATTTCATGACTCTAGATAGTGATATCTTTTGGACCGTTGTTACTCTGAACACATTTTATCCTAACCTATGATATTCTCTTTGAGAACCATATTATTTGGGCCATTCTCTTTGAGAACCTCATTCTTTATTCCACCTTAAACCATCCATCTATTCGACCCTATTTTTTGGACCTTTCTCTTTGAGAACCATATTCTTTGTTATGTCTTGGGATTATTATAACTAAACACTTTTGTCTCTTGACCAATTAGGATATTGATTATGTCTCATCCACATTATAAACACCTCTAATGATAGTTATACAAAGTATTTCAGCTAGAACAATATTATATAGCCTCTGCTATAGATAAGTGAACAAAGACATCTTTTTAGCTCCAAAATTTTGCCTCTTGCATAGTTCTTCAGATTGATTTTGTACTACACACTATTATATCATTATTTACTACTCTGGTGGAAATTATTATCTTTTTAGCATCCTCACTCTTACCACTTTGTGAGCATGTGCCATTATAACTAAATTTAGCTATTATTAGAACTCTAAGCTAGTTCCCTGATCCATTATTTATATTCATGGAGTCTGTTGTAGCTGAGTTAGCTTTTATTAAAACTTATACTCTCGGATGAGCATGTATATGAATAATTAGTCCCCTTTGTACATGTTTTATAAAAAAACACTAAAATCATTAGAAAACACTCTAAAAAATAACAAAAACATTTTCATATGCTTTTGTACATTTTGATCCTCACGTGCTTGGCATTTTATAAGCATTTTATCCTACTAACTTTCTTCTGTGCAAGTCATCTCATCCCACCATGTCACACTCTTGTTGTTTTGTAAGAAAATTAAGTTCCAATAGATTTCCATTTATCAAGTCATCTCATCTCATTGACTTTCAATTTTTCAAGTAGTTTATTCCATGTACTTGTCTTTTTATAAGATCATTTTCCCTCATCTCACCAGCTTGCTATTTTCAAGACCAATCACATTTGTCAAGTCTTCCCTTTTATTCTAAAACATTAATCATATTTTTTAATCATCACCTTTTTATTCTATCCCAATTCTTAGGATAACTATATTTATCTTGAATTTCATGTTGGAACATGCGTCTATGGAACTATGTAGGCAATGTCCACTTGTCTTGTACAACTAGAGTTAGCTCAGCCAACCCCTTCCTTTTCTTCTCTTCCCCATTTCTTTTGCCATTGTTCCTCTTCCATTAGGGAAAAAATTTTGTGTCCTTATTTTTATTAAATTATATTAGAAAGTAATACCTCTACTACATGTACATCAACAATTATTTTTAAACAACACTAACTTGGTTTTTATTTGTGTGTTTATTTGAGTTTTATTGGTGTTTTGTTGTGCTTTCTTGCCGCTTCTTTTATTTATTTTCCTTTTATCCTTTTATTAATTCTTGTCTCACCTTGGTATTGTGTTTCCCTATTTGATTTTACTCTTCTCTTTTGTTTTCAAAAACATCCTGATGGTCTACATGGATCTTGATTATTTATATCTTGATCTCATATTATTAAGTTGTTCTTGTTTTGTTTTTAAACATTCTTGTTCCTACTTGAATCCTGATTGTTCATATCTTGATTTTAAGTTAGGTTCATTAATGTTTATATTTTTCTTTGTCTTTGATTTTTTGTTTAAATGTAAATATTTGTAACTTTGGTTTTGTTCTTTGTTTTACTATTATCCTTAGTTATAGGTATTCACATTTGAACCAGATTTGTGTAACTAAAATTCCATGTCATTATGATTTATTTATACTTATGATGCCTAATTTATTTTTGTATAAAAATAAATTTATGCTCTAGATTCAAGTCAAAATGTCAACATGGATCTAATGAACAACTCTCAATATCACTATGTATAAAATAGCAATAGGTTTAGCACCTGAATCTATGCTTAGACATGCATCTCTTCACCTACATCATGAGTCTAATAAATCTTTGGTCAGTTTTCATCACCCCTCATTCCATTCTCTCCCACTATAAGGTGAACTACATTGGATTGAGGTCCATTTGGACTATGTATGTAGCATTTGGATACTAGATGTATATCAGGTTAGCTAGGGCATCTTCATTATTCTTTCCATTCCTTTCATCACTTTGTGCACACTAGTATGCTTGGTATTTTATGGCTTTAATAGCCATTATACCATCACATATATGTTTTCACCCACTCATTTTAACCTATGTTTTAGGTTATATATTTGAGCTAATTTCTTGACATATTGCCTATGTTGGGGCACAACATTTGAGCTTATAATAAGAATCAAATCAGCTCTACAGGGGAAAATCATTATTTATTCTTTATCAATGATCAAAATTAGCCCTACTGGGGCACAAATATCTTATCATGATCAAATATACCCTACTAGGGTACTTCTTATTATCATATTTTTGGAGACCACATTTTCCTTTTCCTATGATTCTAATATCTCCACACTTTTGCCCATGATGGCAATGTTTTAGTGTGAAACTTGTCTTGGGATTGATCAATGCCATAAGCACACAACTTACACTCTCATATTGGGTGAATTTAAAGTGTGCTGCTTATATGTTTGGATTGAATCCTTCTCATTCCCCCCATATTTGGAGCCCATTATACCTCTAATTATATTTTTATCATTGATGGTAACCATGTGTGCAAGCATTTGCTCGTTTGGATGTGATCTATTCTATGGGTTAATCTCTCACTTCCCCTCTCTTTTTGAGAGTCCATACTTTTATTTCATCCTAGTATGTCCTCTCAAGGGGTCATCATGGGTCATTCCCAAATTATTATTGACAATTCTTTTCTTTCAAAATATGTTGCTTCACTTGAATGTCTCGTTACGCCTTCTCAAATAGGGGAAAAATGTAGACATCTAATTCCTAACACCATTTGTGTTGAAATTATCAATCTTACTCAAATTGCACTGAATGTCTCATTACGCCTTCTCAAATAGGGGAAAAAGTAGACATCTAATTCCTAAAACAATTTGTGTTGAAATTATCAATCTTACTCGAATTGCACTATAATGCCCAATTTAGGCCAAAATCACTAAAAACACGCTAAATGGTTCAATATTATCATATACAAGTGCCAATTTAGGCTAATGTATCCATAAATGGGGTAATACATTTTATGTGATTCCTAATTTTGATCAATTCATTTCAAGTCAAAATGAGGATTTCACCTTTTTGTGCTCTGGATCATTTTTTTCTTTTAATTCATTAGTACACATCACGTACATTTGTTATTTTGTATTGAAAACATCATAAATGGGATAATGGTCCCAACACATTTAACATCACCTTCTAATTCCTCTTGATTCAAATTATGATCCAATAATATGAGTTTTTGACCATTTTTATTAAAATTGAACACCAATTTTCAAAGAATTTCTCCAAAATTGATTAATATTATTTAAGCTAATTAATTCAAATAAAGAGATTAAGTGGGTTTTCTATGGATTTTATTGATTATTTCATTATTAGAAATTGATTCTCAATATCTGCATCACCTAGTGACATGATCTATGGAGTGACATCCATAAGCCATAAATGCAACAAATATTAGGATTATGAACAACTATGCTTAATTAATGCCGCTTCCTCCCAAATCATTATGAGGATATTTATGGATTTAATTACAAATATTAGATTAATTCATGGACACACATCTCAATCTTGAGATGGATGGTCATGGTTGATCCTAACCCATTTGAAAAATCTATAAATGGAATGGCATATACCATCATTTAAAAAAAAAAAGATAAAATATTGTAAACTTATAATGCAAAATTATCTCCACAACCTTTCTTTGTGTTGATCATTTTGTTCTATTTGCAAGCTTTATTTCATAGGCATATATTAGGTTTATTATCTTGAGCCTAGATTATGCATAGTGGTCTTGAGATTATGGAGGAGCTTGGCATCTATTGTTGACAAAGATAAAACCACTAGATTAAGGGGGAAAACATGCTTGGAACCATTATTGGATGGTGGAATCATTTGGGAAGGTAAATTGTATTGCTTTATTTCAATTTTTTCTTCATTATTATTTATAAATCCCATTGGAATAGGTTAGCCTATTTTATTAAGTTCTTTATTCATTTTTCATGGATTATTGACTAACATTTGACTAACCAACTTTGCAATCCAATCCTACCACATGTTTGTGTAGTGTCCTTTAGGTGGTGGTAGTGTCCCTTTTTTAAGACTATTCTTATTTTTTGGGAGTACATGCACTTATGTTTTTAGGTCTTGTTCCTATGTTCTCAAAACCTAGATCTCTATGTTGTACCTGGGAAACTTGATTTAGTGTGTAAACCTTAATCTTCCTTACAAGTATGGCATGAACAATAATTATGTGTTCATTAGTAAGATAGACTGAACATCCTCAACACCCCACTGTGAAGAGATTTACCTAAATACTAATACTCTGAAGAGGGATCAAGCCTAATGTAGTTTTCCCACCTAGTGATTGATGCAAGTGCAAGTGAATATTAGAATTAGAGTGGGATTGGATGCCTTGAATGTGATTGAGCTTTGAAATATTTGAAAATTTAGGGATGTTGTATATGGTAGTATGTAGAAGTAGGGAAGAATAGGGATCAAATACCTTGATTTTGTTCAACTTTATCTTTGGTTTGAATAGTTTTTGCATCTATTTTCCATCTAGTGAATAGAGGTCAATTAGACTTGTATTTATAGAGTTTTTTTAATTATGTAGATAATAAAATGTGCTTAGGCTAACCTTAAGAAGGACACACATTTGAAAAAGTATCTGTTGAGAAGAGCTAGGGATAAGGAAAATATCACCCATTAGGGGACACTAATGCCATGTAGCTGTAGTGTCCCAAATGTGGTGCTAATATCTTATTGACAGATTACTGAGCACGTTGGGTTAAGATATGAGATGAAAATTTTGGGACTATGTTTTGGCTAACTATAGGTGACTGTGGTCTACTCCATGATTGGAAAAGTATGTCTAAGGCTCTAGGATAGGTCTAGGGTTAAGATAGGAATAAGGGAACTCAAGTGACCTTCTTAGTATCCAACTACCACTTTTAAGGGATTAAATTTGACCCCCTTTATGCTAGTAATGCAGCCAAGTGAAATGGCTAGTATAAAGGAAAAGGAAGGGTACCTAGACTTACCTTAAAAGTGAAGCCCATGTAGCTAAGTCTAAGTATGTAAATATGGGTTTGTGTATATGGAATATGATCTAAACCAATGTCTTACAATGAAACATGCAAAAATTAGTACTTACTTAAGAGATGATCAAAATTAAAAGACTATGTTGAAGAAGCAACTGAGTAAGAGAAAGGAAAATAATGAATACACCTTATTGGGTATGTGAAATAATGCATGAACCTGGTGATAACCCATATGTATGAGTGTATATAGTGGTCATATCATTCAATATCTTGGACTGAGCTAATGGTTTGCTCAATCCTCATATGGGTGGCTTAAGAACTCAATCTAATTTTGACTCCATCATTACCCACCGCTACTCAATGGATCTTGATCTTTGTGAATAGTTTTGATAAGAATGTGTGTCTAACCCTCTCATGTAAGTGGCTCAATACCTTAATTAGGCCATGATTCCATCATTTCCCACTTGTGTGAAGTAGATGCATATGTAGCTATATTACATAATTTGATGAATATATCTAAGTAAATCTAACTATATACTTAGCTCCATAGCCACTCAGGTATATTATGCAGCTCTGGGCCACTTGAGAATGCCAACCACTATAGATAGTGTAAGGCATGAATTTAGTAACAACCTAGAATGTGATAAAAAGTGTATACAATGTAGAGAATGATATGGAATCTACCATTTTATTTGATTAACCTATTTTTAGTTGATTATATGAAATATATTTACTACACACATGCCCCCAATATGGTATCTAAGTATACTAAATCTAAACTAATTATGTTATAACCAAATCTATGTAACTAAACTGAATGTGGGAGTGATCATGTCACACATGATGCCCCCAAATCTAAGCAATTTATATGAATTTGAGCTGAAATAAATGAATATGAGTAAAATTTGAACATAATTATCAAACTTGTGACTATATCTATGCAAATCTATACTGTACATAGTATACTGGTCTAAATGATTTGGATTATCAAATAACACTCTGTGGTGCTAGTGTCCTAATCTAGGTGCTAATACCTACCTAGTATGATTTCTAAGTGATCTAAACTTAATTTAGAGTCTCTATTCTATTTTGTGTCTACCCTAAGTATAATCTCTAAAACTAAGCTGATGTGCTGAAATGTATATGTGAATATCAATGTAGGAGCCTGTTATCTATGACAAACCCCTATCAATGCCCCTTATTTTGAGGGTAGTTATGAAATCTATGTAAGAAATGCCCTTTGAAGAAGTATCTCCATAAAATGTGTTAGTTAGAGCATGTGCATAATATTCCAATATAATGTACAAACTTAACATTAGAATGTAAATGAATCTGAGCATAAACAGGTAATGTATGATGTATGTTGTAATATAACATTGCATAAGTGTGTTAAAATAGATGCAATCAATGTATTAAAAAAAATATTATTAATTACCTAGGGGAATGGGGTATGATGTCCATCATGACTTCCAAGTAGGAAGGGTAGATGCATGAGATCCCTTATGGCATAAAAAATTGGTGTGTGTAACAAGTAAATACAAGTGTCATGATGTAGAAGCATATAAGGAATCATACATATAGGCACATGAGGCATGAAAAAGATAGGCCAAGGGGACATAATACAAATGATATGGGCACATGCCAATAAATCTGAAAATGGAAGACATACAAGGACATGCTCAAATGTCCACATATAGAAGCAAAAATAAGCACACACAAGGGACATGGGCACATGTCCAAGACATACAAATAGAGAAGTGGCATAGATCTAGAGAAAAATGACATATTTAAATTCCATTGAATATGAAAGAAACATAATCATAAAAACATAATCAATTCTAACCTATAAAAACTAGAAATGAAAACATGTATAAATATGTAATACAAATCTATATAGATGCTAGGATGCATATATATTGAGTCTAACTAGTGATAGTTAGAAAAAAATATGAGCAATAAGGAGAAATGATCAATATTAAGATAAATCAATGTATAAAATATAATTTATAGTATGTAAAGATAAAACTTGGTTATAACAAAAATGTAGGAGATGCCCCCAATGGCTAGATGTATCAAATGTATAAAACTTGGATTAGTGTAAATGCCCCCAATGGTAGATGATAGCTGGTCTGGATCAATATAAGGGATAAAAGTCCTATCTAGAATATATAAGCACTTGATAATAATAAGTGAATCATATATTTATGATAAAATTGACTATACTAGGATAGATAACAATATGTAATATCTGGCAAGTAGTAGAAATGTAAACATAATAATGCATACAATTTGTAAAATATTTGTTTTTGAAATATTTGAATATTTTTGTATTTTAACATGTTATATTATTTTTGTGTTTTTTAAGTATAATATATGTATAATCAAATGAAAATAAACTACGTTTTTGAATGTTATATTTTTTTTTTGTGTTTTTTGAGTATAATCTATGTACAAGCAAATGAAAATAAACTATATACAAGGAGTAAGGGAGTAGAAGGAAGTATGTACAAGGATATGTAGGATCCATACTAACCAATGAGTCTCATGGGAGACTCACAATCACCATGACCTATGTCAAAGAGGGGAACTATGATCATGCATGTAGTGTAAAAGGGTAACTATGAGCCCATAATCTATTGTGCTGTATAATCCAAGTATGAAGTTTCTTGAGTAGTGTTGCTATGATGTTATGGCACTAATTATGATGCCCCATGAACTGTAGGGGTATTAGGGACCCATATGGTAAAATTAGAAGCTATAGGTGATGTAGGTACCCTTTACTAAGAACCCTTAGACCCAAATATAATTAATCTCAACATAAATGGAGTAGAGGAAGGTCATCTAGAATATGTGATGTATCTTTGATGCAATGGTATCTCTAGTAATAGTCTTCATGGGAGAGTATGCATGCATGTAGATACCATAAGAGTAGATTTAGCCCAATCTAAGGACTCTAATAAACACTTTGATGTATACATATAAGTATTCCTCTCTACTATGACTAATAACCATGGAAAAATTGGTAGTGGTACTAGAATTGTAACTGGTGTTGATGTTGGAATTATAGTTAGAAACTATAATGAAATTACCTATGGGATGGGAAGAGGATACTCATATGGTAAACCCTCAATCTTAGCCACATGGTTATCATGTATATGCTTTTAGAATTAGTTTTATATAGATGGGATGTCTTAGAGCTACTGTAACCATGGCTTACCCATTAATATATCAAATACACCCGCACTAGGTACTACTAGGAACCAAGTAACTATGTGTGCTGGTCCAACCTATAATGGAAGCACAATCTCCATGATTGAGCTATAAACATGGCCACTTAAACCACTAATTATTTTATCTATAGGGAATATATCCCACTCTATGTAGCCAAAGTGTTGTAAGAATGTCATGGTGCACATGTTTATGCTTGACCCGTTATCAACCATAACACTATGAATAGGATGGTGGTCTATGTATGATTGTATAAAGAGTGCATGAAAATATTTGTTGTCATCCACAATATCCTACTCTAAAAATGTGATAAGTGGTCTAGGTGGCACTGTAGTGTGATACATGCCAATAATGTTATGCAAGGGATGTGTCTCCTCTGTAATTGTGTGATAGTAATCTCATGGTGGATGCACATGGTATGTATAGTGAACACCTAATATGCCACTTACCTTATCATATGTATGCTTTAGGAAAGGATATAAAAATATTTTTAGTGCCTTAGCCTTTATTTGATATTATTTTAGTGCCTCTATGGGTGTGCCCACAAAAATAATGTTAGGCTCAATGAGATCTTGTATCTTGTGCTTTAGGCTAATGCATCTATTTATCATGTGTCCTAGTACCCTGTGATACTCATAGAATGCATTTGAATCATAACTCTTTGAAAGAGGTAGTGTCATATCAACCTCTTTAATGGGAGGGAGAGATATTAAATTGCATTCCAATAGTTGTTTTAGAATTCATGCTAGTGACTTTGGAAGATTAGTGAAGACTCTATTCTAAGGAGTGGATAAAACCAATCTGGGATAAGGCTTGAAATCTACATTGACTATGGCCTTTGGATCACTTTTGTTTTCTATGGTCCTAACCTTGTATGTAGGTTTGTTTAAACTCTTAAGAGTTGATTTTATTCCATTTGTGTGCTTAAATTTGTTGATTGTTAAGAGCTTAACCTCTCTTTCGTTGACTATGTGGCACATATCAATAAACGTGGAAAATTTATTGACTAATATTACTTCATGAAATGTTGGTATTAAAATTTGTTTAAATATATCCTGAAGCTCTCATCTACCATGGGGCTAGTCAATTTGGATAATATTATCTTATATCATAAGACATAATCAATGATATGTTCATTTACCTGTGCCACTTGTGCATATGATATATTATCATTGATGTTGATATAAAAGTGTGCTAAGAACATATATTCTAAAGGATTTAATGTTGTGATAGATTTATTTATAAAATCATGGAACCACTATAGGGCATAATCCTTGAGACTACATGGAAATAACTTTGTAAAAAGCTAATTATTAGACACATAGTCAAAGCATGCTACATGAAAGGCTTTGAGGTGATGCTTTGGGTCACCCTTTCCATCATATAATTTGAGCTTTGGTGATATGAACTTGGATGGCAAAGGAGTTGCCATTGTGTGATGTGCCAAAGGTGTATGCAAGAGAATGTTGGAATCCAAGGCATGTTATTACCTAGCTGCTCCTTTCTCAAGATGTAAAACCTTATATTTTAGAGTAATAACTTCCTACAAAAGGGATTGTACATCTGGAGTAGAAGAGTTAGCCATAAGTGGTGTAAATATCACTAATGGTTGAATAACAATCTTGGATCATGCAATCTGAATTGGTTGAGTGGGCCGCACTGAAGGTGTAAAAATAATTTTAACTAAAGGGATTGAATGTTGACCATTGTTTATCTTAAGGAGTTCCTCTTGAAGAATATTTATGAAATCATCTTGTATATCCTTATATTTGGACTCAAAGTCTTGTAATTATCACTTATCAGTTTCATCAAATTTGTTGTTAAATTCTATGATGATAGGTTGAAAGGTAGGAAAATAAATTTTGTATATTTTGAACCTTTTAAGAGTAGGAATATATGAAAAGATTAAAAAATTTAAATATAGAAGGAAATTTGATTTCTTTGGAATTAAAGTTGATTATAAATAAAAAGGATAAAAACCCTAAGTGTGTCTAGGGTTAGGGTTTTTTTAATCTAGGGTTTATTTGTAATAATTTAAATTAAATTAAAAGCCTAATATAAATTTGAATTTAATTAGCTAGGTTGTCAAAAAAAATTAGAAGTATGCAAACGTAAATTTATTGCATAAAATTTAGATGAATGCAAGCCAGGGTTTGAAGCAATATTTGAATTAAGATGGGTTCACCAAATGATTTAACCTTTTAGGGTTTTACTATGCAAAACCTATGTTTAGATTAAAGGGTTGAGATGTCTAAATCAGTCAAATAAATTACAATAATTAAGTAATGATTTGTTATAGCATTTGACCTTCTTTAACTTTCTAAAAATAATAATAAATAAACATAAATAAATACTTATCTAAAATCTATCTATCATGGATGATATAGGTTCTAAAAGTTGAGTTCTAGGTAGTTTTGAGTGTCATCAATAGGATTCTAGTGTTTGTCTACTCACTAGATAGTAGTGGCCAATATGGATAGTAGTGCCATGTTTGTGTAGTGTCCTACAGGTGGAATTAGTGTCCCCTTTGTGGGATTATTCCTATTTTCTAGGAACAAATGCACCTATGTTTTTAAGGTCCTATTCTAATGTACAGGAAATCTAGAGCTCTATGTTGTGCCTAAAAAACCTGATTTAGTGTGTAAACCCTAATCTTCCTTACAAATATGGTATGATCAATAATAGGGTGTTCATTATTAGGATATGTTGGACATCCTCAACACCCTATTGTGAAGAGAGTTTCCTATATACCAATAATCCAAAGAGGGATTAAACCTGATGTAGTTATCTCACCTATTGATTTATGCAAGTACAAATGAATGATGTAGACACCTAAATCTGGCCACAACTAGATTTTGAATGAACTTCAGATTGATTCCTACCAACCATTAAAAATTAAGCCTAATAATCATTAAACATCCCAAATTTTATTTCACATCATTAATCAAAACTCAAAATCATGTTGAGACATTCCTTTTTGGGATACTATCTCATATGCAATAATAACCTCTTTTAGATTCATCCCTAATCACCTTACAAAATCACAACTATCATTTTGGCTTGTAAACTTATCAAGTGGGGAACTTACACACTTGATCAAATCTTTAAAGAGATAAAATGCTAATGAAAATCAATTAATAAATTAAACATGATTAAATTCTTAGTTGAATTATCCATTTGAAATTAATGAATATCTAAAAGTAGAAATTCCAAAAATCAAAATATCAAAGCCTTTCATCATTGCCTTTATGAGTTGTCAACCTCTTTGAAAATATCCTAAAATATTTAATTTGAGAGTCATGCCTAATAATTACAAATCATAATTACTTGACAACTATTAACTCAATTAGGGTTAGTTTTAACTCACCTAGGTTTAGTTTGAACCCATTCCAAGCCTAAACTCAACCTTAACTCACCTTGGGTGAGAGTTAATTCTAAAAAATATAAATACAAAGCCATGCCTATTGATTTATAAGTTCTCATAAGCCAAATTTATAATTCTAATTTAGAGAGAGATACGATTTGTAAGGTTAATATACCAAATTATTAAGCTAAGCAATCAAAGCCAAGGTGCCAAGGAGAGGAGTAAAAAAACCTCCATTGTCAAAGGATTATTGATGTACAAGCCAAGAAATCCATTCAACAAATCAATTTAGAGCTCTAAGGAAGGTAAAAAACTTGGTCTTTTAATGTTTTTGTTGTGCTTTCATTTATCTTTGTTACCTAAGCTCTCCCTAGTGTCTAGACAGGAGGTGTTAGGATTTTAGAGTGTTCATTTCATTTATTTTATGAGACTAACACAAGACTAAACTCCCCTCTATTGAAATATTTATTCACATGATGTCATGCCTAGTGGGAATCAAACGTCCCATAAAATCAAGGAGATTAATATTTTACCTTTAATTTTGCTAATGGACACTTAAAAATCTTCAAAATTCAAGTTTTAACTTCATTTTTCATGTCTTTATGTTTTTATCCATTCATAGGTTATAGGGATTGATGATGTTTTATTTAAAAATTGACATGGATCGACACTAATTTTATAGATCGATGTTGATTATTAGAATCAACCATGATCCCTATGTGAAAAATAGAGCATGGTGGAGACATAACTAACTGGAGTTTTTCTTGATTTTTTTTGAATTCATTTTGTGTTTAAAAAACCTACATATTGTTTTTTTAACTATTTTCTTGTAGGATCTAGTGAGGTGTTTTGGTTTTCAGATCATTTTATTAATCATTTTTCTATTGAAAACAAAACTCATGTTTTTTTGTGTTTTTGTAGGAAATATTGATGATCTTCCAAATTGAGATCGATCTCTGTGGATCGATATTCATCTCTATGTGGATTGATGATGATCCATCTTTGAGGTAAAAAAAATCAAGAGTGAAATTATAAATGTTTTTTTCTCACTTAACTTTGGGATTATAAGTAGGTAGACCCCCTAACAACTTGTAGGGCCTAAGGTAGAAAAATCAAAGTTTAACCATGGTTAAATATTACACACTTTGTTTTTAAGTGCTTAAAATGAACTTAGTTCTTTTCATGCCTTAGTTATTTTTGAAGTTTTTGTAAGTTTATAAATATCTAGTTCTAAAGGGCTCAAACTTCATAATGTACTTCATTTTGGTGATTATAATAAACTCTCACATTAGCTAAATGCTCTTAAGAGTTTCATTTTTATTATTTGTTTGTTAAAAGTGTTTTTTTTATCAAGATGAGTGATGCATGTATGCTCTCCCCCCATCCCATTTAGGGAACTTGGGTGACCAAAAATGCTCATTCTTTTCCATTGTTGCTTTGGTCCAATAGCATGAAAATAAAGTCACTAAGGCTCTCCCCAAATTCATATGGTTTGGGTGACCCCAAAATGACCATAGAGTCTTTTCACTTGTCTTTATTTTTCATGCATTTTGGCTTGTGAGTGGGAGCTCATACCTCATCACAAGTTCTCTAGGGAAGTGTTAACTTGGGAATTAATCTCCTAGAATCATTTCAACCAAAATCCATGGTGGGTTATATAAATCGAGGGTGACCCATTAGAATGTTTATTTTGAGTGGCTAAAACAAACTCTATTAGTGGTACTAAGCCTCAAAACATAGGGGCAACTCGAACATCACACTACACTAAGCAAGTGACAAATGTGGTGATTGTGAAAATGACAAGACCGTTTCATAATAAGCTAGTTGATATGGATCCAAATTATGTGATTGCATCTCTAGTGTTAGCCATAGTTAAGACCATCTAAAAATGAGTGAAAATTTATAGTTTAGAACAACCCCACTTATTGTAGACATATTGTTGATGCAGGGTAAGTATCCCAAAGTTTCATGTCACATTACAAACTCTTGAGAGAAAAGGGAACCCAAAAATCCTACTTTTCATGTGATTTTACTTTTTGAATTAGCAATTAAAATCCTCTCAATAATGAGTATATTGATGAAATTTGACTATATTATGCAACCTTGTCAATTTTAGGATTTAAGATGTTACTCTTAGGTGTTTGTGTCATTTTATCCTTTCTTATATGGTCTTGAGTCTAAACTATTTACTTATCATAACACATCAAAAATGAGTGTTGTTCATACATAAATCCTTTGTTTGAGGAGGCATTACACCACCCATTTGATATCACACCTTTTCCTTTATATTTTGACAAACCTTTGTTTGTGTGTGTCACTTGAATGAAAAGGTCATCGTTATGCTACCCAGTTCATTCCAAGTTTTGTGCCTTTAAGTCTTGAAACAAAACATTTTTGTCATATATTTAGAGCATGATAACATTGTTATGATACTATATTAGTTTCAAGGACTAATTACCTTATGCCTAAAATTCTAATTTTAAAACCAAACCATGTGTGCCTTTTTATATCTATACCTCATGCCTTTATGCCATTATTTCTTATCTAGCTTGTTGTCTAATTTAAAGAAGCCTACTTTTTAAAGTTGAGATATCAATTAGCCTTGCCAAGTTAAAATCCAAACATTGATTATTTTTTTCATATGTCTTGTGTAATTTTGGCCTAGACACCAATCTTTCAATTTTGGGTTGTGTAACTTATGTTAATTCTTTATTCAATTTGAAAACTATTGTTTGTGACTAGATTTGGGAAAGTTGTCTATCTTCCATACGTCTATTGTTTCATGCCTTATATCAATGGAAAAAGTTCACATTTAAATATAAATGCCTAGTTTATACCAAAGTGTTTTAAATTTGTTAGATTAAATCTCATACCTTATTTTTTTTAAAGTCTATCTTTTATTCCTTTTCCAAAAGACATAACACATGCCTATTTTGAGACTAGATTTTATGCCTTTTATAAAAGATCTAGAAACTTTTGTTTTATTTAAATTAGACTTTTTTGAAACACTTTGAACATAAATTTTGGAATTTATGTTTTATTTCATCCATTTGACCTTTTGTGTAAGACATTTGATGTTATACATTTTGACATTAGATTGTTTTATACCAAGTTTTAGCATAGACCTTGCAGAGATACAAATCCTCTCCCCTAGACCAAGTTAGAATATGTTTGGATGATTTATAATTTGGACCTTATTTTTTAGAGTTTTTAAAACTCTAAGAATTTTAAAAAAATTTTAATCATTGACTTGGATATGTCTCATTACAATCATAATATAGTCATGTACAATCTAGGTTATGATAATTTGGTCACACAAGATGATTTTTTTCAAAATCACTATGGTGATGATGTGGTTTTTGAGATGGATCCTAGTCCTTTGGTTTAAGTAATCAACCAAGATTCACAATGCCATACCATTACCATTCTAAGACCTAGTCCTTTGGCTTGTGTAAGAAACCAAGTTTCACAACGCCCTACCATTACCATTCTAGGATCTAGTCCTTTGGCTTGTGCAATCAACCAAGATTAACAAAGCCCTACCATTACATTTTTAGGACCTCATCCTTTAGCTTTTAAAAGTAACCAAGCTTTAAAATGCCCTACCATTACCATTCTAGGTTCTAGTCCTTTGGCTTGTGTAAGCAACCAAGCTTCCTAATTCCCTATCATTACCATTTTAAGACCTAATACTTTGGCTTATGTAAGCAATAAAGCTTTACAATGCCTTACCATTACCATTCTAAGACCTCATCCTTTGGCTCACAATAACAACCAATCTTTGAAATACCCTACCATTACCATTCCAAGACCTCATCTTTTGGATCATAATAGCAATCAAGCTTCCTGATGCCTTACCATTACCATTCTATGCCCTTCCAAGTATGGTAGTTAGTTATGCCAACAAGGTTTTGAAACTATGACTAGATGAGTCATATTTACCATCCTAAATTAGAAACTAGTCAATCCATTTCCAAAATTCCCCCACTTTAAAAAACCAATGTCAATCATTGAGCAACAATAGAGCCAATCATTACCTCTTTAATAGATCCAATCATTTAAAGACCAAGATATCTTCAAAACTAGTATTTTAAAACTAATTATAAACCAAGGCTAAGAGAACTACCCAATCCATGATATTTTTTTGAAACACCTATTTGTGACAAGTCAACCTATGATGAATCACCTTTTGATACTATACCTGCTATCAAGGAGTCTCACTTTGACAAGCCAATCTTTGCTGAGTCATTTATTAATGATTATAACTGCCTTTGGGAAAATCATTATCTTGACCATTATCCTATTTTTAAAGAGCCTCCATTTGACAAGTCAGTCTCTATGGAGTTATCTCTTGACCTTTTTCCCCTTGTTGAGGAGTCTTACTTTGACAAACCAGTCTTTGTGGAGCCCATTATGCCGTCACAACTCATTACTTGTCCAATACCAAACATTCAATAAGACATCATTTTAGCAACATCCACACCAGTTGAAGAATCAACATTGAAGTTAGGTTGTATTATTGAATCAACATTATATTTAGCATCAAAAGTAGAATCAACGCTAGTCTCAACATTAGATTTAGAGTCTCTTTAGTTGGAATCAACTTTAGAATTAGAGTACATACATGGTTGTTATAAGATTGGTTATGCATTCCTCATAGATCAATTTGAATATATTTATGATCCTTCCATATTTTTTGAGGATGATTACTTAAACTTGGACACAAGCTCTCCTAGTATCTTCTATGAGGATTGTACTACCTCTTTCCATTCCATTACCATTCCACATACCATTAACATGAACCAACCTAGCCATTATATTGACCTTCCACCTCTTATAAGTGTCAATTGGGATTGACAGAATCAAACTTTATTGAACTACATCCATGGAGACATATTAGTTGAATAATGTCAGGGGAACCAAGATCATATTCATGTATAATAAGAAAAATCTCCTAGTGAAACATTCTCAGAAGTGTTAAGGGACAATCAAAGTCTAAACTCAACATATTCTAGTAAAACCTTATTTGAGGTGCTACAAGATAATCAAAGTCAAAATTCAACATTCCTTAGTCAAACATCGTTTGAGGTGTTATGGGACAATCAATACAACATTAAAGATAACATCAATATAGCATATAATTGACAACATAATTAGATGGTAGCCACTCTCAGGCCCAAACAATAGAAGAATCTTATGGTCCTATTAAGAGCATATTCATAATTATTCAACCTTTCCACATCCAAAGTTATGTCAAATATGGAATCAACCACATTATGTGTGCTTAAAAATATTGATCTTCATTTTTTGTCTAACCATTATACATTCCATTATCATCCACATTTATATTTCCAAATCAAAACTTTTATCCACTCTTTATCCATATTTACCATACTTGGCCATACTTTCCTTTATAGAGGCTACAAAGACATCTTGTATCAAATTTTAAAGTAAATAAAATAAATAACCAATGATGATCACAATAACATTCTTGAAGTCCAAATATGTAGTAAGTTATTGATAGAACAACTATTCAAAAGAGGTGTAGGCTAGCAATTTACATGATTGACTATTTTGGTTGTATCATATGTTGATCAAGATGTGCATCTCCACATCAACAAGAACATTATAACCATTTTACCTTTCTAGAAACATTTACCTTGAGTTTTTCATTTTTCAATTCCTCTTATCATTATTTCATACCTTTCCATTTACCTTGCCTTTTCATTTTGCATTCCTCTTTCCATTATTTCATTCCCTACCATTTACCTTATCTTATCATTTGGGGGAAAACCTATCACTATTGTATCCAACTATCATAATATCCTCATATTTGAACCATGCCATATCGCATACCATTCTACCATACCATCACTATTGACCAAACTTATTTTTAGTTTCCCTACCCAATCATTTTGACCTTGGTTCCATTGGTTCTTTGGGTACCTTTAGCAAGGGGATTTTGATGGAGTTTCAACAATTTTATAATTCTATGTTCAAATGGAAGTATGTGAAATTAGTATTATAGTAGATGTGGTAATTACATCTTTTATTTATGTTTGATTGGTGCCACTGATTATAACCACCATTGGGAAAATCAATATTCCACCTTGTGTTACTAATCATAACTACCTATGGGAAAATTAGTATCATTGACCTATGCCATTATTTCCTAATTATAACCACATATGGGAAAATTAGGAATAACACCTTTTATTATGCATTGACACATCACTTTGCCATTATTATTGTCCTTTACCTTGCTATTTGCCTAATTTTTAAAACTTATTGTTACTTAGTTAGATCTCATCACCTTTTATGTTGGTATAACCATTGTGACTTGAGGTCCTAAAGGGACTATGTAGGTCACATTAAATTCATGTTGAGGTTAAATTAGTCCTTGTTTTCTATATGCTCTCATTATTTTATGAGAAACCTATGCCAATGCTCTCACCATTTTATGAATGGTATCTTATCAATATTTGATGAGTTAAGATACCTCAAAATTCTAAAAACATTAAAAAAATTACAAAATCCTAAACATTAGAAAATTGGCTTACCATATTTTAAAGAGATATAGCCTCCAAATTTAAAAACATTTGTCCTATTTAAACCTAGACAATCATCCTTGTTCTGCCTTACTAGGGAAAATCCATAGTTGGTTATAATCCAATTCACTACCATTGGGGGTGTGACCTTCCATTTACATATATCCTTTCTTGGGGGCACCATCCATTTATCCTTCCATTAAGCCTTCATGCATAGATATTAACTTGGTTGATGACATGCTGATTTTTCTTTCTTTTTCTTCCACGCAATATGTGTGTTTTTTTTCTTAGTTTTTTATTTATTTATTTTCCTATTTATTTGATTTCATTATTGTGACATGACTCAGTCAATATGTGTCCATTGGGTGATTCCTTGTGCATTATTCTTGAGTTTACCCATATTCATGCATCAACATTGTCATCATGGTTTTTATCATTAGTGTGTTATTTTTAATTGTTTATTTGATTAAGAGTTAGTCCTTATGCATATTAAAACTAAATTATCATGGTGTTTTGCATAATGATGCATACCATCATATGCTACAACCAAAATCAACTCAAGAAATCTTACAAGCAATGGAACTATAGAAACTTCTCCTTGGTAACCTTGGTAAATCCTCCCACCCTCCTTGATCAAATCAATCCATTGACCATTATAGCTATATTAATTCTAATAAGGATGATCATATCCACATTTAAAGGTATAATTAAATCATTCACATTATTCAATTCTTATTTTGCTATTATATTCTGAATTCCATTTTCTACCACTTTTGTGTGAACTACATTGATGTGAGGTCTATTTTGACTACGTAGAAAACACTTAGATACATGACATATCTATGATTAGCTTAGCGACCTTTATTATTCCAATCATCTTTTTCATCACTTTGCACATCTTTGTGTGCTTGGTTATTTGTGGCTTTTTAAGTCATTAGACCATCACATCTATATTTACACCTACTCATCTTTAATATGTGTAACATGTTATATACTTGATTTATGATTGCCAATATGCCCTACTGGGGTAAAATAAAAAATCATTTTTAAATCTAGGTCCTCTTAATTATTATAACCACCTATGGAAAAATCATTATTTTTACCCATCTACCCTACTGGGGTATGTTCTTATCTAATTGATTATAACCACCTTTGGGAAAATTAGTGTCTCAACCTTTGTTATGTGTTATAACCACCTTTGGGAAAATCATTACTTTTTAAATCATTGAATTCAACCATTATATCAATTAGATTAATCTCACCCATGGTTTGATTTCATTCTTTTTCTTACTTCTTTTCAAGGGACCATCCATCAAATGTATGTGTCAGCCACTCCCTCGAGGGGGCATAATTATTGTCTTCCCAAATGTTTTTTGGATATTATTCTTCAATAATTATTCTCTTTCATTCTTATTGTCTTTTTTAATTCTTTGAGAATATGATATTGTGTCTATATCTTGCAATGCCTTTACAAATAGGGGTAAACTATAGACACCTAAATCTAGCCACAACTGCCTTTCGACTAGACTTTAGACTGATTCCCATCAACCATTAAAATTAAGCCTAAGAATCATTGAACATCCTAAATTTTCTTGAGAATCATTAATAAAAACTCATAATCATGTTGAGACATTCTTATTTGGGATGCTATCCCATATACAATAATAACCTCTTATAGATTCATCACTAATCACCTTGTGGTATCACAATTATCAATTTGGACTATAGACCTATTAATTGGGGGCACTTACACACTTGATCAAATATTGAAAGAGAAAATGATAATCAAAATCAATTAGAAAATTAAATAGGATTAAATACTTAGTTAAATTATCCATTTGAAATTAATGGATATCTAAAAATGGAAATTCTAAAAATCAAAATATCAAAGCCTTTCATCATTGCCTTTATGAGTTGTCAATCTCTTTGAAAATATCTTAAAATATCTAATTTGAGATCCATGGATAATAATTATAAATCATAATTACTTGAAAACTATTAACTCAATTGGAGTTAGTTTTAACTCACCTTTATTTAGTTTGAACCCATTCCAAGCTTAAACTCAACCTTAACTCACCTTGGGTGAGAGTAATTTATAAAAGCTATAAATAAAAGGCCATGCCTATTTATTTATAAGCTCTCATAATCCAAATTTATAATGCTGATTTGGAGAGAGACAATCTTTGCAAGTAAGGATACCATGCCAAATTCTTAAGCTAAGTAATCAAAGCTAAGGTGCCAAGGAAAGAAAGAGCCAAGCAACCTCCATTGTCAAAGACTTCTTGATGCACAAGTTGAGCAAGCCATTCAATAAAACCATTTGGAGTTCTAAGGAAGGTAAAAGACTTGTTTATTTTATGATTTTTTTGTGCTTTGATTTAGCTTTGTTACTTAAGCTCTTCGTAATGTCTAGGCTAGAGGTGTTAAGATTTTAGTGTGTTCATTTCATTTGTTTTATGAGACTAACACAAGAATAACCTCCCCTCTATTTAAATACTTATTCACAAATGCTATAATGAGAGTGGGCTTGGATGAATTAAATGTGCTTGAGCTTTGAAATGTTTAAAAATTAGGAATAAGGTGAATGTAAATGGTAATATGCAGAAGGAGGGCATAATAGGGATTAAACTCCTTGATTTTTATCAACTTTGTCTTTGGTTTGAATAGATTTTGCATTTATTTTCCATCTAGTGAATAAAGGTCAATAAGTCTTGTATTTATAGAGTTATATTATTTATGTGGATAAAAAAATGTACTTAGGTTGAACTTAGGAGGGGTACACATTTGAAAAATTATCTATTGGGAAGAGCTAGGGCTAAGGACATTAGTGCCTAGTTAGAGACAATAGCGCCCTATCACTATAGTGTCCCAAATGTGGTGCTAATGTTTTATTGATAAACTACTGAGCAAGTTGGGTTGGGATCTGAGATGACAATTTTGGGACTATGTTTTGGCTAATTATAGGTGGCTGTGGTCTACTCAATGATTGGAAAAATAAATCTAATTCTCTAAGATAGGTTTGGGGCTAATATAGGAATAGGGTAACTCAAGTGACACTCTTAGAATCTAATTACCACTTTTAAGTGATTAGATTGATGTATCCTCAAGCCTCTACCTTCATAATCTAGGTGATCCATAATCTAGTTAGGAATATGATACTTTTCACTTTGGTAACAATCCACTAATTCATCAGTACAAAGCAATGAATCATCTTTAGATTAAGGGTCCTATTGTAGGCTAGAGGCTAGCTTGAAAAGAATGAGTCTATTTATTTGAGATTTTCCTTTGGTTTTCCACTCCATGTGAGTAGTCTTGGCCTTGGGTCTCCCATAAACTTTAGGATTCTATGGAATCTTGAAAATATGGAATGAGTCATGGGTACTGTTGATGATGGAAAATATATCGTCAATGAATCAACCCTTTCTCCTATCCCAAAGGTCAAGGTGCAATCATACTAGTCTAATCATGGGGTTTTAAAGGTTTAATAATGACCCTAAAGATGTGAGGGTTTTTTAATAAGTTATAGGAAATAATCAATAAGTTATCAAATGTAACATATTCCATTACAACAATCAAAAATACACTTTATCCAATCATGAATTAGTTAGATAAGAATATGTAATCTATTCTATCTGATATAGAAAACCTATGAATTAGACACTCTCTTGAAGAATAAAAACCTGATTCACTATATATATATTCAAGTAATATCTTGCTTCTTGATGAAATATTTCCCAAGTTAACCTTAAAAGATAAACCAAAAATATAAAGAAACCTATTTGAGATAAGACCAAAAAATGTATTCAATCAAGTAAAGATCAATCCAAAAAAACTCAAGAAACACAATAACCAACAACTAATAAACAAACTAATGAAAAGAAACATAAAATAACTAAGCTAAGAAAATAACAAGAAACTTATCAAATACAACTAAGCAATAAACAAATAACAAATCTAATACTAAAATTGAAATAATCTAACTGACTGTGAATCTAATCTATGACTAATAGCTAACAAGAACTTAAAGATATAACAAAATGAAAAAATAACAAGAAATCTAAATAGATTAAGAAACTAACCAAGATTAAGATTAAAACTAAAGAACTTAAAATCTATGATAACAAATAAAGAAAGAGACTGATCAAAGTAATAACCTATTTATACTATGTAATCTAAGAAAGAAAACAGAGTATTAATCTAAAAAACTAATTAAAGAACTAAAACAGAAATAAAACAAGAAATTAAACTAAGAGATAGAAATAGAAACTAAATTAAGAAAATTTGAAAGATAAAACTATATTAAAATTAGAGTCAATATAAAGTACAATAAGTGTGTGAGTCTCAAAAGAGAGTCATCTTAGTATAAAAGAGATATTTTATTGAGAAACAACATCTTTATTTATAATAACTTGAGTGACAACTTTACAATAAAAATAGATTAATGAAATGTCACAAAATAGTGAAGTTTTCATCATTATTTAGGTTAAATACTTGTAATTTGTGCATATGACTACACATAACAATAATAAAAAGATGTCAAGGTTGGTAATCTTCAGATAATCTATCATAAATGATGATGAAAAAATGGATATACCTGTATTACCTAAGCAATTACTCAACTATCAGATAAAGCATCATTAGGTCTATCTACAAAAGTTTTACTATCTTAGAGAATTTGCATAAAAAGAAGAGAGATGAATGATAATGTATAAGTATTCAATACCTATTGTTATTCTATCTTCAAATGAGTCCTTGATCTTATTTTATGCTCCAAACTTAGTTGAAAAATAAGTTATAACTAACTCTAGTTAGTTATTAGTTTATGTTAACTAATTGAATTTTAGAAGTCAATTAATTATAAATAATTATTGGTTAAGGAAATATTTAATTAAGACTTTAAAAGTCTTAATTGATCAAGTTTTAAAATATAGATCGGGTACTAATCTTAATGGATGGGGACCCTCATCAAATAATAATATAATAGAATAAATATATCAACTATAAAATAGGTAAGTCAAAGATTAATAAAATTTCATTTATGTTATACCATAATGCATGCCAAAAAAAAAACTTAAGAATATATATTTTATATCAAAATTAATTATGTTATATCTCCAAAATATAATAATAAAAACTATCAAAATATGAAGTTAAAGTATCCAATTGAAAGTAAAAATTTCTGCCATGAAAGAGTTCAACTAAAAACAAGTTTTAACCCCTAGAGGTCCAATAATCATCTAAGTTTGAAAGTAATTCAATTAATAGTTTGTCTTGTGCATTAAGACAAACATTATATTCCATCTTTATAGCAGGAAATTATATGAATTTTGTTCCAAAATCACTTACATCATCATCAATTTACAACTTGATTCACTTCAACACTCTAACTTCAATAGGTGAATCAATATCATTCTAACTTCCAACTGAAACATATTTATCTATGCTCAACTTCCTGCATCCTGTGATGGGTTCACTATGTGAAGATGCTAAACCCAAACTCCTACTTCCTAAGAGAGGTTCCTTATGAGAAGATGAAGGTTCATTGGAAACTGATGGAAGAGCAAGATTGAAATAGTTTTTAGCATAGACAATCTCAACATCAAATTGGGTAACTTGGTTGATAGGATTAGGTTTGATTGCTAGCTGCACTCTTTTAGGAGACTGAATGGTACGTGTTGTGGATTATTTTCTAGATGATGAGAAAAAATACTTTGTGAGGGAGTTCTACCTCTAAACCTATGACTGTAAAAACCTCTATTTCCTCTATGGCCTCTATTGACTAGATTGAAAGGTAGGTTATTCAAGACATTCCAAAAATTAGGATCTGAGGCATCAAAATTTATGGACATCCTAGTACCTCTATTGAATCTGGGACTAAATCTTCTAGCATGAAAACCACCTCTAGAAATGTTTCTATTAGGATTTGGCTAATTTAATTTATTACCTAAATTTTATCCCCAACCCCTATCATCACTCCTCCTATTAGAAGTAGGCTAGTCCCATCCAAACATTTTGAAACATTCTAAAATAAAATCAAAATTTAAAGACTACAAATAATCATATGTCTATCTAGCATAAAATAAAACTATTCTCAATATATAGTCACATCTCAATCAAATTGAATGCACCAAGTATCTGATATACTAAAATAATCCACTAATCCATCAAAAAAGATAAGATTCTAATGCATAACTATATCTTTAAACCAATTGAATCCTTAAAACTTGTAATCATCATATAAACTTCAAAAGATCCTGATAACTTTCATGATTTTTTTATCACCACCAAATTAACTATAAACTGACCATTCCAAAAATTGAAAACAAAGAATTTATAGCAAAATATTTCCAAAATGAGATCACCAAATGATGTCTAAAACTAACATTATTATCCCAAAATAAATTTTAAATGAGAAGTGATTGGGTTCATTAGGGAACCATGATTTCAATGTCCAATTTCAAGATAAAGCTAAAAACTTTAATACTGAGATATAATTAAAATATAAATCTCATTTTTTAAATTTGAATATTAAAACCACACTTGAAACTAAAAATTGGCATGTAAACTCATAACTTCAGACTATCCATATATATATTTTGGTGATTTTCTGGCCATCTTTTGCATAATAGCCGACTATATCCATTCAAATATCAAACATATAAAACTGACTTATCTCTTTCTAAATAAACATAAATATTTATAAGAAACCAAAATTCATGCTTCAAAAATAACCAAAATATCATGAGAATAAAATCTTGATGCAACTTAATTTCTATGCATTAAAACCTTCTTTTTGAAATTGAAAGTGACATGCATGCATAGTGACTAGTCAAATCCTCCAAATATACATAAAAAGATGAACAAAAAACAAAAAATTAAGATCCCCACAATAACCATTCAAAAAAAGTGTTTTAAAATATAATATGATGGAACTTCAAAATACTTTTCAAAAAAGTAAAGCCTCATAAAAGACATTCAAGTAAAAATGTCTATGATTTTCTAAATCAGTGGTTCAGGAAACCATTTAAAACCCTATGATATTTCACTAGAAAAATTACACATAAAACTTTTCAAATACATTGGAAACCAACATATATCCATGCCAATAAGCAAATCTATCAACTTAAAAAACCCATCATGCCAAGTATTTCAAAATTTTAAAGAACTGTTAAATCTAGAATTTTGACATAGAGCCCAGAAAAAATTGCCTTGTTTCAACCTCCATAGACTTATTCCATAATATGCATGTGACTATGTGTCAGTAAAAATTAAAACATATGCACCATAACCTCTTTAATATACACTTTAAATAAATCTTATAAATAAACAAAACCCAAAAATCACTAATACTATGTATGAAAATCCATACTCCTTGTATTTCAAAAAGATTAGGCTTCGAACCAAACAACTCTCTATTCTTTCATAGACCCAAAATACTTTGAAAACCAAAAGTCACTATCATCAATATTCATTCATAGATTCAAAGTTATCAATGAGAATATGTTTGGGGTTGTGAATTCCTTAAGCATAGAGAACTACACATAATTCTATCAATATATATTGAAAGATAAAATATCAAATTGCTCAAAGAACCATGTGAATACCAAATTGATCCATCATTCTATTTCAACCAGAAAAGATTCATTTGCATGCATTGGAATAATGACTAAAAATTAAAAACCTAAAACATTCCTTTCTTCTAACCAAACATACAAAGCTTATGCACAACTGTTAACATTCCCAATCACATAAGTAATAATCTCTCAAATATATTTAAAGAAACTCATCATAATCTTCTCAAACCATTTACATGTAGACAAATTTGTGAAACTTTCTCATACCATACCTATATTTTATCATGGAAAACCATTCAAAAATAACTTAGAGCTTCCATTAATGTCATGCAAGCCCAAAACTTATTCTAATCATGTAACTAAGGGATGATTTATTTCATAAAACTAAACACTTCATTCAAAAACATCAAGAATACTTTTAAAGCTTATCCAAAACTATAGGAATCATACTTAGAAATGCACCTTTAAAGCCTTTATATTTTAAATCCTTAATGAAACCTTCTTTACAACTCAAAAATTATCCAACCATAGCTTCACTTCTTTGTTCAAGCTTTGAAAAATGAACACAAATCAAGCAAATCACCCTACTTATCTCTGCCACATTAATGTCATAACCAACTCAGTGACGTGCTCAAATATCATTTGTTTGTGTTTACAAAGGATACATTTATTAGTTTTACTAAGCCCATTACTGACAGAACCAAACATAGTTGTTACTAATTCATCCTACTAATTTCATTCTAACTTCTGCCTTTCAAGGTATGTCTAGTCGGTATTAACTTCCACCTTACCACCAAACACTTGGCATATTTGAAGGTTCATGAATATGCCTTCAAATTAAATTTTTATGATGACTTGTGCGATGCCACGATGTCTATCAGTCACCTATCATCTACTAACCTAGCATCTTATGTCATGTTGATTTGAATTCAAAACAAGTCATATGTATTATTGAAAAACCTTTGAATTAATTTCAACCTCCTCAAGACAAAAAAGTTAGGTATTGAAAATACATATGAAGATGAAGGTTTAGAAAATGTCTAACTTCAATGGAACACCTATGTCTTTGTAAAAATCTCATGAAATAAGACATAAATTAACATTAATCTTTACTATATGGAAGTTTTATGCCAAATGGCATGTAATAAACATGCCAACCTTAAGCTTCAGGATTTATGTTTTGAAACATGGAATCAAATAATTTATAGGATCTTGAATTGATAATGGCTTATACTTGGGATATAAAATAATTCATATAACTTATGAAACATGAGAACAATGATATTAGGCTATGTATTCTGGTAAATAAGTCACAAGATCATTAAATGAAATATATAATACCTTAGACTATACAATATAGAACTTGGAACTTTAAACATCATTATCAAATCAAATTATGAACACCAATGTTTTGAATGCCCATTATACCATAAGTAGTAAACAAAAATGAGCTTTAAATCTGATCTGTATCTTCATATTAGGTTTTCAATAAAAAGATGCATCAATTTTCAAATATAGTGCTTTTCAAAATACAATACTGATCCATATACCATCATTATCTATTTTGCATCAATAATCAAATCATCCATGAAAATCAAAGAATCATCATAAATCTTTTCAAACTATCAAAATCTAAAAGTCAATTCATAATTGAAATACTATCCCAAAACTTGCTTTGATTGATAAATTAATATAATTGATCACATTCACAAATAGATATGCACATTTTATTCATTTATCCACTATGATTTTCAAAACCACTTTGAAATATAAACATGAATTCATCATCTAATCATTATCATTTCATAATAAAAAATATGCATCTAAATATACTATTAGTTGATTGGATCCCTATCATAGTTTTAGATTTCATGATTGGGTCATCTCTATGGTATAATGTATTGATTTTGGAAAAAATTGAGGGGGTGTGTGAAATAGGCATAACAAGTACTATATTTTATAAGACATTTTTTAGTTATATAGATGTGATTGGAAATATCTAGTGGAGGCATAGATGAGGTAAACATTAGACTATCTAGGTCAATGTAATTGGCTTATAGTCTTGATTAAATGCCTTTTCTTTTTTGACTCTTCTTTCATCATATTTGGGTATAATATTCATGAAAAATTGATAGTTATATCTCTTATACTTGGGCTTGAGATGTTTATAATATTGATATGGCTAGATATTAGTTGTTATAGTCATTTCCACTATTGAATGGGGAAATTTTATACATTTATACAATGAGGAAGGTATGGCCCTAATTTCATGGATCTAGGGTCAGCCTAATAACATATTGTAAGATAATTATAGATCCAAAACATGACATAGAATGTCATGGGTCAAAGGCCTAATGACTACTAGAAATATAATAGTATCTTGATATTCTTGTTCTTCAATATCATATGCCTTGATAACAATGGTATTTGGCTATTATATATCCAAGATGCTTGATTAACTTCAGAGACATAATGTTGAGGCTCGAACCATTTTCTACAAGGACATGTTTAAGGTTTGTTATACTAACATTTATATACAATGGGTTATTGTGCAGTGAGCCCAATGATGACATGTCACTTTGATCAAAGGTAAGATGTTGACCAAGGGTCAGTGTCCTACCATTACTTAGAATTTGTCTAGTATGATCTAATAGGGTATGATGGATTGGCTTAAGTATTTATTCAATATATCTTTATGTACACTATATATACATAGTAAATCCATGATAGATATTTGCATAGGTGTCTTTTTTAGCTGCTCTAAAACATCATAGGTCTTTCCCTCAATTTTGGTAGTTAGTTTATTTTTGATAGACATGGAGGGATAAATGGGTTCATTCATGACATTTGGTTGTGGTCTCTTGATAGCGATCTTGGATCATCGTGTTGCGTTTGCAAAATATTGATCTAGTACTTACCTTTGGTAGTTGGTTGGGGAGGTAATATGGCTTGGAATGGTAATTCTAAGGTGGTGTTGATTCTGTCTACTAACAAAATCTAAAGGAGAATTACCGATAAAAATTAGGTTGATAGGCATTGCTCGACTGATAGGCATTATTAGGTGAAGGTCTTGGTCTATTGGTATTTGGCTGGGTGTTAATGGTAATGGTGGAAACATGACCACCTAAGATGTATCCCACACCATTTTTATAGGTATACGTGATGTCATAGTGGCCTCCTTGGGTGGTTTCTTCAAATTTCCCTTAGTTTTGACCACTTTGCTATTGTTGTTATTATTAATTTTGTGATGGAATTATCTACCACTATCTTGTTTTTATTAGTAATACTACTAGTTTTTTTATTGTTATGTTGAAGAAATGGATTTTGATAGATACCCAAGTTATGATTGGTCATAGAAGCATGGGTGTTTCTTTTAATCTCTCCATTTTCTATCATATTCTGAATGAAATCCTTGAGTTGAATACGTTGGCGTATAGAAAGTATTTTGACATGATGATACTAACAAAATTCATGTTCTTTGGACCAATAAGGGAAATGAATTCATTTAAGGAATGTCTTTGATATTGTCTAACTAGTCATCTTTTCCTAAACCAATTTTAGAAACACAAACTTAATAGGCTTATGAAGGTCAATACATTGTTTGGAAATGGGGGGTCTTCTCCATAGAGGAGGAGATTGCAATTAGTTTTGATTCTATGGCTATTGGTTTTGTGGAGGCCTTAGATGAATGTATGGAGGTGGTGATTTCTAAATGGGTAGAGGTAAATAGACATATGGTGTTTACACTATTTGTACATAGCATGATTTAATGACCCTATTTCCAATAACATTCTTGTTATGGTCGTAAGGTTTTGGTCTCTCATTATTGTTATCCTAAGGTGGTGTTGAATTTGGTATTTGAATTCGGTTCTAGCCTTGGTTCTAGTTATAGTAGACTTGATGCTGATTTTGGATTTAGTTAAAGAAGATAAATTTATGATCCCTTTGTTGACAAGGGATTTATCAATATGTGTTCCTTTTTCTTTAGCCTCTTAAAATGTATGAGCATATTTTAGCTTGAGATGATAAGATATCTCAGTGTGTAATCTCTTGGTAGATATTGCAACCAATTGATTATCTGATAGATTATGAGTGAACTGGTTCATGAGTGCTCTCTAATATTGCAAGGAAGTAATGAAACTCTCACCATTCTTCTATTTTTCTTGGCTCAAGTCCACAAATGTAATCCTATACTCAAAATTATATGAAAAATACTATATTAAATTCTTATAAATATCATAAAAGTTAGGTAAAAAATTCTTTAGTAATTTTGAAAACCATTCCAAGGTTTATCTTGCTAGACTCCTTAAAAAGAGAATAAGTAAATATATGTCATTATATACCAATGGCTAGAAAACAACAAAGAATTATTTTAGATGCTATTTGGGATTGAATTTTCCCTTTTATTTATAAAATTTAGGTGGATCATAACCTAAAAAAAATGGTATTTGTAGATAATTTATGTTGAATGGATAAGAATATATTTCATCTAGTTTGAATTTCTTTGTTTGCTTTCCAGTTTGAATGGATTGAATTGCATCCCTCATGTGCTATAACTCTTCAGTGAGGAATTTATATGGAGTGGCCTATTACTATTGGTGTTGTGTTGTTAAAGGTATATTAACTTGATATAGGTAGGTATATTATGGAATGTTGGTTGAATTGTTCAAATGGCCAGGTATACATATCTGTGCATTGAGGTTGTACTATTGATATAAAATACACTATTATTATAAAATATTCTAGATTAGGTTGGCTACATAGATTTGGTTGGAGAAATAAGACTGTGGTAATAATATTTGTCTTTTTGGGATGTGTTATTATTGTTGGGTTTGGGTGGGAACTTGTTGTCTACTTGTCAAACCCTGTTGTATAAAGGGAACACATTGTTGACTAGAACCTTATTATTAAATGTGTTGAAAGTTAGATCCCTATTGTGTGTGGTACCTATTAGGTGAAATGAAACTATTGCCTAGTGCTTAGAATATGCTATACATTTGGACATTGTTGTTTATTAAACACTCGTTATTATATATATATATATATATATATATATATAGTTGTTGGGGGGTTGGAATTTATTGTTGTTGACCAACTGACACTTTTAGACCAATAAAAATACATTATGGATTAGGAAATATTTGTGATTATTGAGATATATTGGTCTATACTTATTGTGGTCAAAAATTTGTTGCCTTTTTTGAGGTGGCATAATATTATGCACTTGTTAAGATGGTAAATTGGTTTATTGTTATCTCATTTTCCCCTATTGCACAATCGAGGAAGCAACTAGTTGAGGAGTGGATGTTTCTTTTTATGTTCAAGAAATAGGTGTATCTATCCCTTGCTATTGTAATCCACTTATGACATTTTTTGGAAGAATATACAGTGTGTTGTTAATGGAAAATTAGACCCAATTTGGTTTAAATTAGAGTGAATTTGCATGTTATCCACAATGTTTTGAGTGAGGTCTTCTATTTGAGTGGTAGTCTCATTAGTCAAAATGGGGACATTAAACATGTATCCAACCAACATTATTTGGATAAATGGATATATGTTTTGGTTTGCATAGCCTAAAACATCTAATTTTTTCCCTATTAATGGAGTTAACTCAATAAGCGATGTGTTAAAAATAACCATCACATTGAAATTATGAGATAGGTTAAGATAATTTTAATACGATTGATATACTTATTAAATTTGATCATCCATTGGAATTTTCCCTTTTACAAGCATATTTTGGCTCCGCTATGGATTTTAGACTAAAGCTTGACTATAACTAATTGATGATTATTTGAACTATTAGTTTTGAGGCACATTACTAAGGGTTCCAATCAAACTAGTCAAAATTTTATATGGGAAGTCTAGAAGGAATTTAGATCCTACTTTGATGGCCTTGATGATAATTTTATCTTTATTCTCTAATAAATGATTATCAAACAAGTATGGATCATAACTTGTCTATGTTGGTGTCATAATGTAGTAGGGCTCTTATTATTGGGTTTATTCTATAATTATCATTAATTGAGTAAGGTACTATGCCATTTGCTCTTGTTCTTGGCCTAGATAGAAAGGTGCAATCACCAAATACTACGCTAATGGGTCTAATCTTTTTTCAACATATGGAATATTATAATATGGATAGGATTTATCACATAAGTTATGTCATTGCCATATGAATCTTGAATAAAAGGGTCACTGGTCACAAAGTTCTCATAGTCCAGATTGTATATAGTCCTAACAAGAGTGTAATGATGAATGTTCATACCTATGGCTAGGCTCATGAAAAACAAAGGTCTAAAAGGTAACAAAAAATTGTGGTTTGAAACAAATAACCTTTGACTCTGTAAAAGAGGTCCAAAGGGGAAAATAACTAAACTAGGTAAAGGCAAGGGTAGAACAACAAACATGAAAATAGTCTAATAAAAGGTACTGATTTACCCAAATGTGGTTATAATCAATGGCAAAGGTGACACAAAATCTCAAAACTTGTCTATGGATAAGGTATTTATTTTCCAAAAGGTGTTTATAATCAGTGTCAAAAGTATCTAGACAAGGGAGAATAATCATGAACTATGTCAAAAAGATAACAATGATTTGCCCTAATGAGGTTATAATCATTTAACATGAAAATCAAGGCTAGAATTAGAAACAAAGGTTGATCTAAAATAAGAACTTGAAAACAATCTAAACTAAGGTAATTGGCTTGGGTGATACTTGGTAATTAGCTCACTAAGACTCAATAATTAACTTGTAATAGAATTTTTGACAATGGAACTAGGATTTTTAAAAATCAACACAAGAAACTTTAAATAAGGCACATGGAAATAACTCAACTTAAAAGGACACTAAAAACAAGGCACAAAAAAACAAACAATTGCTAGGTCTAGGCAAGGGGTATTTTAGATAAAATAGGAAATCAACCCAAATAACACAATCCAAACACAAAAGTTAGACTACCTAAGCCCAACTTCGATAAGGCTTTGGCATAAACCTGATAGGTTTAGGACTTATACTTTAAAAGATCAAGTTTCAAATTTAATGTTAAAAGACTCAAATGTTCTAAGGCAAATAGGCTAGACCAAAATGGACAGCGTAACTATGCATTTAAAATAAGATGTATAACATGGTTTTGGAACTTGGTTTCAAATACAACAAGTGTTTTGGAATAATTAGGCAACATAACAACACTCCTTTAAATAAATGGTAAACAATCGTTTTGGATTAAAATACAAGGTAAATCTTTGAGATGAAACAAGTAACATAATGATGCCCCATTTAAACAAGTGGAACACAAATAATTTTAGAATAAAAATATAAGGCAAAACATGTGAAGTAAAATGTGTAGAGTAATACTTCTTAGGTTAAAGTGGTGTAAAAACAATGTGATGGTTTTGGACTCATTTTGACTTGATAATACAAATAAATAATCTTTAGTCTAAGACACACGCAAATCAAACAAAATAGAAATAATAGTGATGGCTTATCTTATCCCTAAAACTGACATGGTTTTACATAGTTTTTACCAAAGTTTCCATTGGTATACCAATACTTGAAAGGAATTAAGTATTAATCCAAAAATTAAAGAATAGGTATAGGTAGACTTTTTAAGCCCCCCTCTATCTCTCAAGCATTGGTACGTGGCATGAACTTAGAGTGAGAAGCACTTGGAATTTGGTAATAAATTTCATAGTAAGTGAGGTTGACTAAAATATATAAGTTTTTAAATGCACTAAATAGTCCCAAGTGTGACTAACACAAGGGTGCATCATGTCAATTGGGTTAAAAATAACTAAATTACTATGTAAAAGTCTATTCTTTTTCATAGTGACTTCAGTCATGTACTATTTAGTGAAGTCTAATGTTTAACATGAACTAACCTGGGTTTCATTAGGATCAAAGAGGCTAGCCACTCATCCCCATGGAAATCCCAATATCATGTGCCCAATTTATATACCCCACCGTAGAGTGGGGTTGGTATGATGTTGGGAGATGAAACCCTAGGTCAATGCACCCCTAAAGAACTTGTGAGGAGGAAATGAACTCCTAACCACAAGCCAAATGTAAGAAAACAAAAAATAAAAATAGAAAGACTTAAGAGGTCATTTCTAGGTCACCCAAGTCACTTGGAGCTTTGGGATAGAATATGCAACATTGTTTTTAATAAGAATAAACAAACATGGCAATAAACCAAGTGCTTTTGGTCAATCAAGTTCCCTATAGGGGATGAGAGGAGAGCATCCATGCTATAGTTTTTGGTTTTCCACAAACAAAACTTTAATCTAGGAACTTTGAAACCAGCTAATAAACAAAGAACAAACAAAAAGACAAAATTTCTTAAGAGCTCTAACTAAAGTGTATGTTATTTTAAAAAAGACCATTTCAAAGAATTTAGACTTATACCCCCTAAACTAAACTAGAGATAGTGCTATAAAAAGAATAATTTTTATACATTCTAATTAAATTAGACTAGGATTATGGTAATAATTTAGATCTATTCTCCATATATTACATTGGATAAAATTTATAATTAGAAAATTTTGAATAATTCAGATGTTTTTCCAATTTTCTTTTTTGGAGTTAGACTACTAATAAGTCCAAATAATTCTAAATAATCATTTTAATAGCACCAACTCAAATGCAATTTAAAGTTTGACCCCTTGGTCTTGTTTACTCTTGTAAATTTTTTGAAATTCTAAAAGACAAGTTTGATTAGGCTAGTTTTAAGTACCAAACAAAAGTGTATATGAGACTTAGAAGTGTTTAGGCCTCTCTTTCTCCACCTTTATTTTTGAAAAAATGTTATGGGGTTTAATTATCTTTAGGGTAAAAATCAAATCAATAAATAACATTTTATTTTGAGATCTTAGGTTTCTGAAAACACAGAGTGAAGCCACCATTTATGCAACAAAGGAAAGCTACTATTTTCTTATAAACATAGATAGATAGAGACTAGATTTTGGTGAAGTCATCATTAAACAGGGTGAAGCCACTAATTATATTTGGAAAAGTCATCAATTATAAGTTTAAATAAAGTAAAGTCATAAAAATGATTTATAATTTTACCTATCAAAGTCACTATTTAATAGCATCGAAGCCACCATTTTTAAGTCACTATTTTTGTACAAATAAATATTGTAAACAAATCATGGAAATGGAAAAGTCATTATTACATAGCGTGAAGTTTATAATTACATAAAAAATAGAATGATGGGATTTTCAAGAACTCAAATTTAAAATTTAAGAATTAAATGATATTGTTAGAAAAACTAAAGGTTACACATCATTATTCTTGGCCATATGGGATGTGTGGTCCCACAGATCATTCCATTATGTATCTTAGGAGTTCAAAGATCACAAAAATGTTGATTAGTTCCCTTTTAGTAAATATAACCAAAATCCATGCATAATAATAGAATATAACTAAACATCCTTGCCTACGAACTAGGGGTACATAACATGGTGAACAAAATAAAAAAATAGAGATAATAAAAACACAAGAATTGTACCTCATTTGTCAAAGTTAATGTCCATTTATTGGTATAAGGAATTTAATACTCGGTTTATGACATTAGAGACTCTTGTTAATGCTTTTACATGGTGGTATCAATTCCCTAATGGTCACTTGTGTCTTTGCTTTGCTATTGGCTTGGCTTGGTGTGAAGCTTGGAATAAAAAGGGCATTATAACACTAATTTCATGGCTTGTTAAAGGTATTATTTCAAAATAATCTTACACATAAAAACTTGTTGGGATATGGTGTGTGCATTTAGAGCACTAATAACTAAATCTAACCCTAGGGAGGTTAGGTTAAATTCTAACTTTGGTTGAGTCTAAAATAACATTAGTTGAGTTAGGCTAACCCTGTGTTGGGTCAAAGCACTCATGAAGTTTTGACACCTCAATTTTAGATATTTATGAGCCATGAAAACTCACTTTATATATTTGTGAGGTTGTGACTCACCTTTTTGGAATATTTAGGAATTAATAAATCACTTAATTAGCTCATTTATCCTTTGACTTCATATTTGTCTAAAAATTCCTTTTTTGATAAATGAAATTTACTAATTCAACTTGGAATTTTTACTTAGGTAATTTAATTAATATTTACAATGTAACTAATCTTGCTTAGTGTTTTTTAGATTTTTCCAAAATTTTAAAATGTTTTGAATTAATAGCTCAATAGGCCAGGAGCATCAAATTACTAGGTCATAATTTGATTAGGGTTAAAATCGAACCATGGTATTGGTGTATACAAGGTAATACCACAAATAAGCAAGCATTACCTTATTTAAAAGTAATTAAATCCTTTATGTAGATGAATTCAAGCATTTAGGTGATTTCTAGGCTTAGATTACATCATTTTCTAGAAATTAAACTAAATCACAATTGAAGTATGAAAGTGGCCAAAACTAAGTGTCTACACTTTTATTCTACTCTCTTCTATATCAACAAGAAGACATTTATATGTGACAATGCATTTAAAATAGTGGATCAAAATGGACCAACTTCCTAATAAGACCATAATTAACTAGGTTCTTGTTTATTGAAAATAAAAAAATGACATCCTTTTAACATTTCAAGGGATAAATCGATGGAGGAGTGATGGCATCATTTCTCACGTGATATCTCTAGATACTATTAGTTACAAATTTTTATTGTAGTTTAAAATATTTATATTCTATCAACAAACCCCATTACAATACTTACAATTGATTTTAATAGAACTATTATAAATACTTATGGCTATAAGTAGACACTACTTTTGAAAAATTTATATCTAACTTCTAGAAATGTTTCAAAAATAGATTATGATGCTTCTAATCAAGTAGATATGGTTTTCACCATGATGAAAAGTCATAAAAATGTATTTTTTTGAGCTCTTAAGGCATTCAAGATCTGTATGAGCATCTCCAGAGCCAGTCTGGGCATCTTTAGAGTCAGACTAGTGATCTCTAGAGCCACATTGATGGACTTTTGAGCCAATGTGGTGATCTTTGGAGCTAGATTAAATATCATTAAAGTTGGTATTAGTTTATCTTCTAAAGTAATTTTGCTTGCCAAAATGCATTATTTTCCTATAGTACATCTAGATGACCTATATACACAAAATTGGGGGATTTTTATGTAAAAGGTTAGAACAAAGTGGTGTAAGGAACATTAACACATAAAAGAATTAAGGCAAAACACTCATTTTATACTTTGAATTTTTAATGAAATATATAATGCACATATAGATCCATATAAAAGGAAGGTTATTTAATGAAAAAATGAGGTCATTACTTAGATATAACAAATCATTTTATGATCTCATCAACACTCTCATCAACAACACAACTAAGACTGTAACAACAAGTAAAGTAAATGCATAGTAGAACACCATCACACATTATACATAGAATCTATAGTTATCATGTATATTAATTAATCATAATATAATAATTGTTATGAAATAATTGATATATAATCTTAAAATAAATTTTCAAGACATAAGTTTATTTCTACTCTCAAATCCTAACTTTTTGATCTTGTCATGATCTCTAACTCTATATTTGTAAATGTGTGACAAATCTAAAGTCTCTCAAATGAGTGGTCAAAGGGTTTATTTAGAGTATTTATAGACAACCTCTCCCTTACATTACCCTTGTTAGTTCCATAAATACATATTATAGATCTTTCAATAAGATTCCTTATCTCCTCGTCCATGTGCATCTTAATCTGGGTCAACCTCTAGTCATTTACAACCTCCATTTTTAAATACTTTCCAAGTCTTGGTTTTGATTACCTATGATCATCATGGTTCCTACCCATACATATTATTTTTTATTCATCTCCATTTTATGTGCTAATATATCTTTATTTTTGACCTTCTCTATATGCATTTTCCTCTCTTCTAGTGTGTTGTTCTTTTTCCATATGCATTACAAGATGTTCTATATTATTTTGTGCATCTCAATTGTGCATCATCAAACTTACCCAATATTGTAATTAATGCTCAACATTATTTCATACTAAATTTATTTTCTATCCTCAAATAATTTTGAATTTGATTTAGTTATAGTTGTCTCTCATTCCCACATGGTGTAAATTTGCATTACTTTCTTTGACAATTCTTTCTCTTTTATTCTAATGATTAGTAACGATGCTTACCTTTGGTTTAAACTTCATCACACATGTTATTAAATTTTAAGCGCCCATTCATTGTGTATATTTTTGTCATACTTTTTAAACATGACCTTGAACTCATGTATATGCTACTAATATGACACACACTTCTTCCATTATCTTTCTCTAGAGTTAGTCACAAGAACTCCAAGTTGGTGCACTTATTCAATCTACAATTTTTTATCATACTCTTTAAGAATAACCTTGAACTTATGTATGTGATCCTAGTATGACACGCATGACTTATTACTCCATTATCTTTCTCTAAAGTTACTCACAATTACTCCAAGTTGATACGCTTCTTTACCTTTCAACCAAGTGTCCTTGAAATCTTATGCATACCAAAATCTCTCAAAAATTTATTGAGCTTGATTTACCTTCATTCTAATAATTTTTTTATCTTCCATTAACTCCTCAACTTGGTCCTTGAATATTATCTCGATTATTATTTCTAATCAAAGAAATTTATTTGTCAATTGATCTATTATTTAATGTGTGCAAAGTAGGTATATAATTGATAATCTATATTTTACACTCATATTGATACATGCAACCTATTTTACTCAAGTTTTAATTTTCTTAACTACTTAATTTACTTTATTTCCTCTAGCTATTACACCACCACCTTCAAAATTTGCCTTTATCGATAAAAGTCTTTCCTTATCTCTTTTACATATTAATCAAAAGAAAGACTGTGTTGTGTCCTCTCCATGGCTATATTTACCAATGCTAGTCTAACATGATCTATTTTACACCTTCAAGGATCACATACCCTGACCCCAACATTAAACTCCCTAGTTGAATCCTCATCTAGGTCTTTGAGTGGCACCAATGCCTTTATTGGAATATCAAAACTCATATATTTTTTATGCTGATATAAAATGGTATTCAAATGGCCATGCATAGTTTCTGTAATACCCCTCATGTGAAAATTGTACCCTTTATACTAATCTTATCATGTCATTCAAGTTTGATGATTTTCATGATTCCCTTGTGTGCATGGTTTTTGTTACCCTATTTGGATGTCATGGGCTGGGTATTCAAGGTGTCTTATTTGAGTAAAGGTATAACCTATAATGATTTTTGCATTTAATAGATCATGAAATTGAGATAATTTTTTATCTAGATTAATTTCATTTGTCCTCAATCCATTAGGATTATGAATATAATATTCAATTTCAAAACATGTGTATAAAAATATTTATTTCCTTGATGAAAAAGATTAGACATTGTAAGTTGTCTTAGTCATTTATATTTATATCTATTTAGATTCATCTCATCAATTTCATTAAATTGACCGTACTATCCATAGTAATTCTAGTTTTCACATTCTTACACTATTTTTAAATTTTTTTTAGGCATCTTGTGATGGCATAATTGTCAATAATTTGTAAGGGAGAATAAGACTTCTTTTACTCTTATAACTTAATGGAAATTAGATAAAAACTTCAATAATGCACTACCATTCAATGTGATTCAATAACATTTGTTTTGAGGAGTTAGTAAGTAAGCTCCAAGAAGGGCTCTAACTCATAAATAGGACTTGATTTAGTCCATAGAGGTTTTTATTTGTTAATGATTTATAATTTAACATAAATGTTAAAATATCCCAATTAAAATATAAAGGATTGGTTTAAAATATACATATTGTTGGAAGAACATACACTTGAATATTAATTATTTTTTAATTTAATTAAGTTGATAGGTATCTATTTGAAAAATAGCCTTTTTGATTTATTCTAAAAGATGTTAACTAGTAATTGATAAAGTTGGATGAATTATGAAACAAGTTAATTGAGGTATGCCTCATGAGGACATAAGAGAGTTTGTGGTCATTTGAGACTCTCCCAAACTTTATTATGTCCATCTATATTCATTTAATTTTCTCCCCATTGTAATCACCTTGGAGAAGAAAGTTTTTGACTGAACTTATGACTCCCTCACTTACACCCCCAAACTAAAAGTTTGTTCCCTTCAAGAAATTAAATGCTCTATTGGGAAGTTAAAACCATAAATATGAGTTTCAAGTTAGTTGAAGAAGGGCATGAATAATAAGAACATAAGGGTTGAAAGGAGAAAAGGGGAGTAGAAGGAGGATGCATTATCCATAAGGGTAGGGGAGAGGAAGTGGTTATTTAAGGAAAGGAGTAGGACATAGTGTAGTGATGTGAAGTTTAGGGTAGAAGTTTTCTTAGTTTAGCCTTGCCCTACCATTTCAGTCTACTTATCTTTATAAAATATAGGAGAGAAAAAAACATGCAAAAAGATAATAACACATGAAAATTTTGTATAAGTGGTAGATAGTTTCACATCTCATGGTTAAAACTTTTGTTTTATTCTTTACTATTGTATAAGTGAAGATTTAATGAAGTCATATAGTAAGAGAGTGGTATTCTATGTAAAATGTAATGAATTTTCTAATTAGTAAGCCTTGTTCTATGAAGAGATCCACTTGGAAGATTATGGAACTCTTTGAACTTGAAACTAATTCTCAAGAAGATGAATTTCATTACGATGTCATTATTCTAAAGGCTAAAGAACAATTGGAATGACATGGGTGCATATAAGTTTAGTTTGTTAGAGTATCGATAGAAAGTGTAACTACTTATAGTTTTGTATATTATTAAGCAACTATTCTAAAAATATGAATCCCTTGTTATTCTTTTGGTTATATTATTTGTTAGGATAACATGATCCACTTGGTAAAATATAAATTTCATATTCAATTTAGGCCATATTGGCAGAACCATAGGGCATTATAAAATTAATGTATTCACATCCTTCAAGGTAGTCACAACTACACCATCTGATGAAAACCTACTCTTAAATTGTTTTAATGGATTTATATTCCCTATGTCAAATTTTCTATTTTGACATATGTTAGGAGGAAATGACTCCTAACTTATTAAAGTATATCAATTATTACTTGTTGAGGCATTTTTTCAAATTGACCACTTGACTTGTATATTAAATATTTTGTGTTGGCACATAGAGATGTGATTAAAAAAAATTGAATATAGTTTGAGTTGGAAATTTATTTATTAAATAACTATTTTATGTTGACTATGAATTTATAGTAAGAATTAATAATAATCAAGTCAATAGTATGTTATTACATGATGTTATTATTAATAAGGTATTTAATAGTTGAATATTTAGTTGAACTATGTTTATATAAGATTATTATTTGTTGAATTAAAAAACTATAAGTATATGGTGAAAAATAATAGAAGTTGTATTGAAATAAAATAAGGTTTATTAAAATTTGAGAAATAATAGAGGTTATTTGTTGTTATAAAAAAAATCAGAAGCTATATTGAAAACAATATATAAGTTTATTGCATATTTAAAATATTATGGGCTTATATTAAGTATTGAAATTAATAAAAAAATATTGTTGAAATAGAGAATGGATTTATTTAAAGTATATAATGTATCTCTATATAGTTAAATGGAGTATTGAACCCTATATTTAATATATTACTAATCATTAAAGTTTAAAAATAAATAAGTATATTTCTATGGTAACAAAAAGTGTTGTCATAGTTTAGAATAATATAAATATATTGATTTCATTGTTGTATGAGGAAACAATAGTGGTTATTGTTATCTTTAGAAAATAAATTAAGTGGGTATTACTGTATGTGAAGACATTAAAGTAGGTCGTTATGTGTATTTGAACTTAAATTGATATGGAATAATGTGCAAAATACATTGGAACATGTTTATGAGTATTGGAATATATTGACCTATGGTACAATGTGGAAAAACATATAGGGAAATAATTATATGTAAGCTTAAAACCATGTAGGATATTCATAAGTATACAAAATTAAAGGATATTCATTGGAAGGTGGAAAGAGAGTGGGAAGATGGAGAAATGATTATTTCATATTATCAAATGTTTTTTTGACAAGGATTAGTCCATTTGAGAGCATTACCTTTTTTAAGAAGGGAATTGACAAAATAAACGTGATAATCCATTTTAGGGACACATCATCATATTGCCCCAAGCTTGCCAAGGTAAGTGTGAATGTATGGAATAGAATGATGAATAAGCATGTTGAAAATAGAATTTATCTTAGTGATATTGACATCAATACTATTAAGAGATAATAAGAACCCTATAAATTTACCAGATGTGATGCCAAGGATAAATTTTTAGGGGCTTAGTCTAACTTTATATTTGATGAGTCGATCAAAGATGATAACAAGATCATAAATATGAGTTTTTTGGATTCTAGATTTAGTGATGAGGTCATCCACATAAGTTTTTACAATTATATAGATAAGGTCATGAAAAATGTGGGTCATAGCCCATTGATAGGTAGCTATGGCATTTTTAAGGTTGAAGGGCATTTTAATGTAGTAGTAGGTTCCCCCTTATGTTTGTGAAAGTTGTCTTGTGTTGATATTTTGGGGAGATATGAATTTTATTATAGCTCCAAAAACCATACATGAGGGACAATATTTCATATCAAAGAATGGAATTGATGAAGACATCTATTGAAGGTAATGGGAAGTTATATTTGGGACAACCAAGATTAAGGTTATGGAAATTGATGAAAATGTGAATGACCATGGTAAATTTTATGTGAATGGGGATAATGTTTGAGACCCACTAAAAATGGTCCATAGGTTTGATAAATTTGGAATCTAAAAGTTTTATGATTTATTTATGGCATAAGTTGGAAACTTTGGGGGGAAATTTACACTCTTTTTTCCAAATGGGTTTGGTGTCAGGATATGTGATGATGTTTTGCACCATGATACTAGGATAAATTATAGGCATGTCCTCATATGTGTTGTTTCTAAAATTGAATTAGCCTATTTTTGGAACAACCCCCTACAAAACTTTTTTGTTTCATCTTTCGTCTCTCTAAGTTTGTTTTTGAGATGGGTTCTTCTTGTTCTCGTCTCAGTCTGACTATACCTTCTGATAATCGTAAATCACATCTTCCCCAAAAAGTGAAGGTCGTTACAGTCTCAATGTGTCTAGGGGACCAAGCCTGCCTCTTTTAGAGTTAGAGTTTTTCTTCTCTTGTTTCTGTGCATGAGCAACAAAATTTGCCATTGGTGCATTTGCCCTTGAAATGAAAGGGCGAAAAATTTTGCTGCCCCTATATTTTTTCTTGCAAGGGCGGAAAATTTTGCTGCCCCTGTATTTTTTCTTGTAAGGGCAGAAAATTTTGCTACCCCTGCATCTTAATCCGCAAGGGTGGCAAATTTTGCCGCCCCTGCATCTGAATTCACCCAAACATGCAAGGGCGGTGAATTTTGCCCCCAAAACATGCCTCAATTTCTATGTGCAACATTTATTGCCACATGTGGTGGGTGGTTGGAGGCATTTTTCACCCCATTTAAACTAATTTGAGCTCATTTATTCTCATTCTTCCTCCTCTCCTCCTGCCCTTCACATCTGGATGACCCAACAGATGAATCAAAGTGCAATTTGGTGGATTTAACCTTGTGGCACACACGACTTTCCAGGTTGGTCCTATTTTTGACATTTATTTTCATTTCTTTCCTCTTTCTTCCCTGCATTTTATTTTTAAGAGTAGTTTAAAGTTTTTAGTTCTTTTTTCTTCTTTGCCTCCTCTTGCCAATGAGTTTCCTCCCAAGACCCGCGTGGGTGGTGAAAATTGCCGCCCGTGCCTCAGCCCCAACTCTTTAGCTGCGTGGGTGGCAGATTTTGCCGCCCATGCAATCCTTGCACCCATGGGTGGCAAAAATCACCGCCTATGCGTCCCCCTACCAGTGCATTCCCAAAATGCAGGGGCTGTGAATTTTGCCACCCCTGCCTTTTTTCCTGACATGCAGGGGCGGTGAAATTTGCTACCTGCGCAAGCTAATCTTGCATGGGCAGCAAATTTTGCCACCCTCACATTCTTATCATTTTTTCGTTAGGGGTGGCAAATTTCACCACCCTCACATTCTTCCTCTGGATATTTCTAACACCAGAGGATTTTCATCCTTTCCCTTTTTTTCTCTTTCTTCCTCATTTTCTGCCCCTTTTTCCAACCCAACCTTTTTAAGTGACCTCCATTGACCATGATCACTTAAAATGCATTTTCCCCAATTCGTCCCATCTCCCCTAATTTTGTGATCATGACTATAGTACAATCAAAGAACTCTTGCTCATTGACACTTGTTCGACCAAAGCCAATTCCAATATCAGAAGCATCTCCAAAAAAGGCAAAAATGATGAAGTATAAATACCAGGGCGTCTTCCCGCTTACTTCAGTCACCTCCAATGTCGACGACATTTGGGAGACCAAAATCAGCCACATAGATATGGCCAAGTTTGTGGCATGAACAAAGGCGATGAACCCAAGCACTAAAATAAAGAGGATCATCAAAAACAACATCCACTTGGTTGCCACTTTCCCAATGGTAGCACATCATACTGAATTCATCCTCCATTGTGCCCACTTCTACAACAAAGAGACAAGGTCAGTCTCAGATGCCAGCGGTAATGTGGTAATTCGACTAGATCTCAATTTCATTGACAAGGTCTTCATGTGCCCTCTAGCTATTGAAGTAACCAAGATTGACTTCATGGAAGCCCAAAAGGAATATGACAAAGACCCTGAGAGGGCAAAGAAAGTCATGAACAATAGGTGGCTGAAGGCACCCAGCTCTAGTCTATCTAGATGGCCACATAACTTCCCTAGAAGTGATTTCATTGAAGAAGTCAGTGACTTAATCACCCTTCTTAGTAGAATGCAGGGCCTCCCATTTTCTTCACAGTTCCATGAATGGATGTACCCATTCATCAAGATCATCCTCCAAGGCAAGCAGGTCATCTTTTGGGGAGAGCAGATTAGTAACGCCCTCCATGAGCAACTAACCAAGGTACATACTTATTCCAAGTTTTATATGACTTCATACCTTGTTTACATAGCTGCCACAATGCAAACTTTTTTGGGCTTAACAACTGAAGGGGATAGAAAGACAACCCCAGTGTACTCATATTACCCCCAGTTGATGCTTCAAGGGTCAACCCATCATTTCAAAAGGGTAAATGATGACTTCTTTACTATATTTATATGCCTCTTCGACCCTTAACTTGAGCAAAAGAGAGTATCAGATGAGGCTTGGACAGTCGTCAATGACTATGGGTGTATGTTCCTACAATTTCCCACCTTTTGCTATCTCTGGGTTGGATTTTTCCAAGGCTACTCCTATATGCTCCCCAGGTTCCCTTCTGACAAATTGGTTCTAATGGAACTTTACCGATAACTGGTGGTCGTGCACACTAGACAAATGGAGCTGAAAAAGCTAGGTTTCAGGTTTCCAATCAAAATTGGTAGGTATTCCATTGCAACATCAGCCAAAGCCAAAGTAATGGAAATAGAAATGTAGATGGTCACCCTAAAGCAGTTTAAGAGAAGAGATAAATTTGACTACAGGGGAGTCAAGGACAAAATCAAGCAGAAGACTTAGTTCATGAGCCCATGATCAAAGATATCTGGATCAACTTGAGGACAGTCGAAGAGATCAAAAAGATGGACTATTACAGGCTAACCCTAGAGCAGATTGAATATCTCGAGCTTGCAGAGATCCCCTCTAGTTTTGGTCGATGATGGAAACATTATTAATAGTAGATACCTGGCTGAATAGGTTGCTGGCTCCCCTCTTCCTCTAACTCAATGGTCTCAAAAGGAACTAACTTCTATGAGAAAAAGATTCAAACCAGTATTGGCTAACACCAATGATTGGTTAGCAGTTAGAGGGATCAAATTGAAAGAATTCATCACAGGATTAAAGGCTGAGTACCAAGAAGAGTTGAAGAGGAAGGCAGAGAATAGGACCAAGAACAAAGGTGATGTTCCTTCCCCTTGTAGGCCTCACAAGCCTAGAATCATCTTTGTTTCCAAAAAGCCAAAGACTACTGAAGGGTCAGAAGCAGCGGCTAAAAGGGTTGTAGAACAGAGTTCTCAAGAACAGGCAACTCAAGCAATGGAGATAGATGACCGGCCATCAAGATAGCCAAGCACTGAACCTTTGCCTTCACAGGGAGAAGCACAACCGCTCAAAAGCGTCTCTCCTTCTCCACCTCAGTCTCTTATGGCTTCCCCTTCTCTCTCTCCTATCAGTGTTCCCTCTTCTAGAGCTGACTCTCCTTCTAGGATTATATTTGGCATTCCTCAGGGCACTTCTAAAGGTACTCCTCGCTCCTCTAGGTCCATTCCAAGTTTGTCATCTCCCTCTTTCAATTTGGGGGAAATTTTTGCCCAAGAGCTAGAATCAGTAATTGGTACAGTTTCGCTTATTACTCCAAATGTGACCACTGTCACCACTAGCAGTGTAGAAGCCACTATAGTAACACCAGCTGAGGGAACTATGGCTATAGTGGGTACTTCTCTCCTGCCTTGGATGTCAGCATTCACACCCAAAAGAAAGAAGTTAGCCATCTCTCTAGATGACTTCAACTTTGGCAAAATAGTGTCGGTGAAAGCTAAGGCTCCTAAGAGGCCAAGGATCCTCTCGAAATTGGTCAAGGAAAAAGGATAGAAATTTTTGGACCTTAGAATTTGACCTTAGAATTTGATGGCAACTGCTCTTTTATTAGTTTAGGAGCTGGGGTTGTCTTGGTATCTCCTCAGGGAGACATTATTCCTTTGTCCTACAAATTGCAGTTCAACAATACCAACAACACGGCTGAGTACGAGTCCCTATTGCTCAAACTACAAGCTACTAGAGAAAAGGACATTAGGCTACTCCATGCTAAAGGGGATGCTGAGTTGATAGTCTGCCAGGTAAGGAACTTCTATCAGACAAAAAATGAAAGGTTACGCCACTATCACAATTTTGTCTGGGATCAGATTGAAAATTTTTACACTTTCAATATCTCTGCCATTCCCAAGGAATTCAATGACTAGGCAGATGCATTGGCTATCTCTATTACTCTCTTAGTCCCTCACCTAGACTTTAAGGGAGATAAGTACACTATTGAACTGGTCTTTCGACCAAGTGTACCTAATAATGTCGGCCATTGGCAAGTATTTAACAATGATGATCAAATCATCACCTTCTTGGAACAAAAGGATAGTTTTGAACAACTACGTTTTGAAGGTAGTAAACTCTGAGGATGTGAAGCAACTCCTGAGTCAAATATGAATACAGGTGAGGATTTCCTATAGCTTAAGGGAAATAAAATTCTCAAAGGTCTAGTTTCCCTAGAGAAGTTGTTTGATAACCATGACAGGTTTATTAAACAACAATGAATAGATTCAAACTCCTCTCAAAATTTTGATCAGGTAAACTTGGGAACCAAGTGCGATCCTAAAATGGTAAACATTGGGAAATGCTGCACTCCCGAGGAAAGATTTGAGCTTGCTAGTCTTCTTCACCAATATATAGATGTGCTGGCCTATTCCTATGATGATCTAAAATCACTCAGGCCAAATGACATTTTCCATGATATTTCTCTAAAGGCTAACTCTGTACCTTACAGGCAAAAGTCCAGGAAATACAATCCAAAAATTTTAGGTACTATTTTAGCTGAGATACAAAAAATGCTTGATGTCTGGATAATTTTCCCAATCCATCACTCCACATGGATTGCCAACATAGTGCCTGTCAAAAAGAAGAATGGCAAAATTTGAATCTACGTGGATTTTAGAAACTTAAACCAATTATCTTTGAAAGATAACTACCCTCTTCCTATCATGGATCAAGTTCTACAGTTGGTAACAAGTTAAAAAATGTTATCAATGCTAGATGGTTTTTTAGGGTACAATCAGGTCAAAGTCAGAAAAGTAGATCAGCATAAGACAACATTCACCACACCTTGGGGCACATTCACTTATTGAAGAATGCCTTTTGGTTTGATAAATGTAGGCACCACATTTCAAAGGGTGATGGATCTCACTTTCAAGGATGAAATGGGAAAATTCATTGTAGTATACCTGGATGATCTGACAGTGTTTTCAAAACATCATTCTGAGCATGTTCATCACTTGCAAAAGATACTAGAACGCTATCGTCAGAATGGTATTTCTTGAAACCCAAAGAAATTTGTCTTCAGAGTAACTGAGGGGAAACTTATCAGACACATCATGTCTCATGAAGGTATTAAAATTGATTCAGAGAGAGTCAAGTCCATCCAGGAACTTACTCTACCTACCAACAAGACTGTAGTCCACTCTTTCTTTGAAAAGGTGAACTTTCTTCAAAGGTTCATTCCCGATTTTGCTGAGAAAACCCGTCACATTGCCAACATGATGAAAGGCAATGCTACATTCAGGTGGACTGATGAAGGCAAATCAACGTTCAAATAAATTAAGGAAGCCATCACCCATGCACCAGTCTTGGTTTGCCCAGATTATACCAAAAATTTCAAAATATACAATTATGCTTTCGAGCACACACTATCGGCTATTCTAGTCCAACAAAATCAAGAAGGTGTGGAATCTCCTATCTCCTTTATGAGTTATCCACTCAAGTTTCATGAGCTAAAATATTCCCTTATGGAGAAGCATACATACGCAGTGGTCAAAGCGGTCAAACACTTCAGGTTTTATATCCTAAACTCTCACACTGAAGTTGTCGTACCTGACACAATAGTAAAATCCATTTTGACTCAGCAGGAGTTTGGTACAAAGAGAGGTAACTGGATTGCCAAGACTCAAGAGTTTGATCTGGACACCAAACCTACTAAGCTTGTATAAGAAAGGGGCCTTTGCTAGTTGACCACCAATAACATTCTAGGTGAAGCAGAAAGTGAAGAAGTAGAGATCGAAGGCGTGCCTACGTCCTCTTTGTTGCAACCACTGATGAATGGTATTCTGACATTGCTCATTTTCTGACATATGGTGAGTGTCCAACTCATCTTTATTTTAAAGAGAAATAGAATGTTAAATTAAAAGCAGTTGGTTATTGTCCTATGGGACAATGGTCTTTACAAGAGAAACTTGGATGGGGCATTTCTTCATTGTGTTGATAAGGCGCAACAAGAAAAACTCTTAGAGTCTTTCCACAATTTGGCCTATGGAGGGCATTTTTTTACACTAGTGATAGTGCACAAAATTCTATGAGCTAGGTATTATTGGTCGATGCTATTCCAAGATGCCTACAAATGGGTGCATAGGTGTGAATTGTGTCAACAATTCATTAGAAAGCCTAAGCTGCCTACTTTACCTCTCAAGCCGGTAGTAATCGAAGAATCATTTCAGCAGTGGGGTATTGACTTCATTGGCATAGTCAACCCATCTTCTAGTGCCAGACATGATTATGTCCTCATGGCAATGGATTATTTTACTAAATGGGTGGAGGCCATCCCAACCAAGCACGCTACGTCTAAAGTTATGTGCAGTTTTCTCAAAGAAAATATCATCTCCAAGTTTGGGGTCCCACTAAAAAATGTAACAGATAATGCAGCCTATTTTTCATCATATGAAATTACTCAATTTTGTTTTTATTATGGGATTACCCTATCCCACACTTCAAATTATTTTGCTCAAGGAAATGGCCAAGCAGAATCAAGTAATAAGAACCTGGTCTCTATTATCAGGAAGCTAGTGGATGATAATTAGAGAACATGGCACAAAGCATTGTATGATGCTTTATGGGCAGATAGGATAACACCCAAAAGGGCTATAGGTATGTCACCGTTCCAACTTCTATATGGATTAAATGCAAAAATTCCCATCACCCTTGAACTACCAGTGCTCAAGTTAACTAAAGCAATCAAAGACTCAACCTTCGAAAGCTCAGTTGACAAAAGAATCATGTGTCTGACCGAGCTGAATGAGCAACAAACCATGGTAGTGGATCAGATTACAGAGCATCAGAATCGGGTGAAGGTGCTCTTTGATAAAAAAGCTAAGATCCATGAATTTTAAGTTAGAGACCAAGTCTTGCTGTGGGACAAAAGGCGAGAACCAAAAGGGATGCACAAAAAATTTGACTCCCTATGGAGAGGCCCGTTCACCATTTGGCAACTTTGTGGTGAAGCTAGCTTCTTGTTGGAGTACCAAGATAGAACACCATTTGCACTACCTCACAGCGGGCAGCATCTGAAGCTATTCCATCCTTGAAGCTGGAACAAGTCTGTTTGTGTATATGTACAATTTTTACTTTTTGTCTATTTTTCTTTCATTTTTAGCTTGACTCCGTAGCCCAACGGCTTGGATGAAGGCACTTAGAGACTGGTTTCTACTCCTGCTAATCAATTTGATTAATGAAAGTTCCCCAATAGGAGCCAGTTATTGTTTCCAAAATTGGATTAGCCTATTTTTGGAACAACCCCCTACGAAACTTGTCCATTTCATCTTTCATCTCTCTAAGTTTGTTTTTGAGATAGGTTCTTCTCGTTCTCATCTCAGTCTGACTGTACCTTCTGATAATCATAAATCACATCTTCCCCAAAAAGTGAAGGTCGTTATGGTCTTAATGTGTCCAGGGGACCAATCCTCCCTCTTTCAGAGTTAGAGTTTTTCTTTTCTTGTTTTTGTGCATGAGCGGCAAAATTTGCCGCTGGTGCATTTGCCCTTGAAATGCAAGGGCGGCAAATTTTATCGCCCCTGCATCTTAACCCGTAAGGGCAGTAAATTTTGCCGCCTCTGCATAAATTCACCCAAACATGCAAGGGTGATGAATTTTGCCACCTAAGCATGCCTCAATTTCCACCCCATTTAAACTAATTTGAGCTCATTTCTTCTCATTCTTCCTCCTCTCCTCCTGCCCTTCACATTTGGATGACCCAGCAAATGAATCAAAGTGTGATTTGGTAGATTTAACCCTGTGGCATGCACGACTTTCCAAGTTGGTCCTATTTTTGACATTTATTTTCATTTCTTTCCTCTTTCTTCCCTGTGTTTTGTTTTTAAAGGTAGTTTAATGTTTTTAGTTCTTTTTTATTCTTTGTTTCCTCTTGCCCATGGGTTTCCTCCCAAGACCCATGTGGGTGGCAAAAATCACCACCCGTGCCTTAGCCCCAACTCTTTACCTACACGGGCAGCATATTTTTTTGCCCATGCAATCCTTACACCCATGGGTGGCAAAAATCACTGCCTACACGTCCCCCTACCGGTGCATTCCCAAAATGTCGAGGCGGTGAATTTCACTGCCCCTGCCTTTTTTCCTGACATGTAAGGGTGGCAAAATTCACCGCCTGTGCAAGCTGATCTTCCATGGGTGACGAATTTTTTTGCCCTCGCATTCTTCTCATTTCTCCTACAGGGGTAGAAAATTTTGCCACCCTCACATTCTTCCTCCAGATTTTTCTAACTCTGGAGGATTTTTGTCCTTTCCCTTTCTTTCTCTTTTTTCCTCATTTTTTGCCCATTTTTTTGACCCAGCCTTTTTAAGTGACCTCCATTGACCATGATCACTTAAAATGTGTTTTCCCTAATTCATCCCCTCTCCCTTAATTTTGTGATCATGACTGTAGTACAATCAGAGAACTCTTGTTCATTGACGCTTGTTTGACCAAAGCCAATTCTAATGTTAGAAGCGTCTCCAAAAAAGGCAAAAATGATGAAGTACAAATACTAGGGCATCTTCTCGATTACTTCGGTCACCTCCAATATTGACGACATTTGGGACACTAATATCAGCCACATAGATATGGCTGAGTTTTGGGCACGAATAAAGGCGATGAACCCAAGCACCAAAATAAAGAGGATCATAAAAAATAACATCCACTTGGTTGCTACTTTCCCAGTGGTAGCACATCATACCAAATTCATCCTCTAATGTGCCCGCTTCTACAACAAAGAGACAAGGTTAGTCTCAGATGCTAGTGATAATGTGGTAATTCGACTAGATCTTGAATTCATTGACAAGGTCTTCATGTGCCCTCCAGCTACTGAAGTAACCAAGATTGACTTCATGGAAGCCCAAAAGGAATACGACAAAGACCCTGGGAGGGTAAAGAAAGTCATGAACAACAGGTGGCTAAAGGCACCCATGTCCAGTCTATCTAGATGGCCATGAAACTTCCCTAGAAGCGATTTCATTAAAGAATTTGGTGACTTGATCACCCTTCTTAGTAGAATGCAGGGCCTCCTGTCTTCCTCGCAGTTCCATGAATGGATGTACCCATTCATCAAGATCATCCTCCAAGGCAAGTAGGTCATCTTTTGGGGAGAGTAGATCAGTAATGCCCTCCATGAGAAACTAACCAAGGTACAAACTTCTTCCAAGTTTTATATGACTTCGTACCTTGTTTACATAGCTACCACAATGCAAACTTTTTTGGGCTTAACAACCAAAGGGGATAGAAAGACAACCCCAGTGTACTCATATTACCCCCAACTGACGCTTCAAGGGTCAACACGCCATTTCAAAAGGGTAAATGACACCTTCTTTGCCATATTTCTATGCCTCTTTGACCCTCAGCTTGAGTAAAAGAGAGTATCAAATGAGGCTTGGATAGTCGTCAATGACTATGGGTGTATGTTCCTATAGTTTCCCACCTTCTGCTATCTCTGGGTTGGATTTTTCCAAGGCTACCCCTATATGCTCCCCAAGTTCCCCTCTGACAAATTGGTTCTAATGGAACTTTGCTGACAACTGGTGGTCATGCACACTAGACAAATGAAATTGAAAAAGCTAGGTTTCAAGTTTCCAATTGAAATTGGTAGGTATTCCATTGCAACAATAGCCAAAGCCAAAGTAATGGAAATAGAAATGCAGATGGTCACCCTAAAGCAGTTTAAGAGAAGAGATAAATTTGACTATAGGGGAGTCAAGGACAAAATCAGGTGGAAGACTCAATTCCATGAGCCCATGATCAAAGATATATGGATCAACCTGAGGATGGCTGAAGAGATCAAAAAGATGGACTATTGCAAGCTAACCCTAAAGTAGATTGAATATTTGGGGCTTGCAGAGATCCCCTCCAGTTTGGCCGATGATGGGAATATTATCAATAATAGATACCTGGCTAAAAAGGTTGCTGGCTCCCCTCTTCCTCTAACTCAGTGGTCTCAGAAGGAATTGACTTCTATGAGAAAAAGATTTGAACCAATATTGGCTAACACCAATGATTGGTTAGCAACCAGAGGGATCAAACTGAAAGAATTCATCATGAGATCAGAGGCTGAGTACCAAGTAGAGTTGAAGAGGAAGGCAGAGAACATGACCAAGAACAAAGGGGATGTTCCTTTCCCTTCTAGGCCTCACAAGCCTAGAATCATCTTTGTTTCCAAAAAGCCAAAGACTACTGAAGGGTCAAAAGCAGTAGCTAAAAGGGTTGCAGAATAGAGTTCTCAGGAACATGCAACTCAACCAATGGAGATAGATGACAGGCCATCAGGATAGCCAAACACTAAACCTCTACCTTCACAGGGAAAAGCACAACCACTCAAAAGTGTCTTTCCTTCTCCACCTCAGTCTCCTATGGCTTCCCCTTCTCCTCTCTCTCTTATCAGTGTTCCATCTTCTGGAATTGCCTCTCCTTTCAGGGTTATATTTGGTGATCCTTAGGGTGCTTCTACAGGTACTCCTCGCTCCTCTGGGTCCCTTCTAAGTTTGCCATCTCCCTCTTTCAATTTGGGGGAAAGTTTTGCCTAAGAGCTAGAATCAGTAGTTGGTACAGTTTCACCTATTACTCCAATTATGACCACTGTCACCACTAGCAGTGTAGAAGCCATCGTAGTAACACTAGCTAAAGGAACTATGGCTATAGTGGGTACTTCTCTCCCACCTTGGATGTCAGCATTCACAACCAAAAGAAAGAAGTTAGCCATTTTTCCAGATAACTTTGACTTTGGCAAAATAGTGTCGGTGAAAGCTAAGGCTTCTAAGAGGCCAAGGATCCTCTCGAAATTGGTTGAGGAAAAAGGACATAAATTTTTGGAAATTGCCAATCTTCCACAGGATACAACCCTTGAGGGTTTCAAAATGAGTAGCTATTCCATCTCTTGTGTTAAACTTGGCAAAGTTACTCACGAAGGTGCAAAAAGTGACCTTCAGTCTGCTATGGACATCATAGTCCAAAAATTTGACCGAGAGAAGGAGATGAAGGATTATTACAAGGCCAAGATAGAATAGCTGACGGTAGTAATAAGAAGGATCACTCTTCCCCCTAAAGCAACAACTCCAGAGGCCTTCTCCGTAGATGACCCTGTCATTCAAAAGGTAGATAAAACTTACTTGAAGGGGAAAGTCTTGGAGGATTATATTGAAAAAATGCATACTCAAGGAGTTTCCTTGCTATCAGAGGTTGTAGAAAAGATAGGCAAGATGAGGAAAGTGAGGGTAGAATTAGATGACCTGATATCCCTTATCTCTTAGGAGGTTGATAGTTTAGAGAAGGATCTTAGTAATTGGAGGGAGATGAAGGATTTGAAGAAGAGCACCTTGATATCTATTAGTGTCATCTCCAGCAAAGACTCTTACATTGAGATCGAGGAGTCACTGATCTTCAGGATCCAAGTACTCAAAGATTTAATCAAGGATCTCAAAGCTTCCAGAGATGCTAGCGAAAAGAGCGACACGGGCTTGCTCAATAAACTAGAAGAACTACCCTGCAACCTAACTTCGAGGGATAATCAATTTCTCTCTGCAGAAGAAATGATTTAAAGTTTCAAAGGGATGATTCAGAGAGATTTTGAAGAAAAGGCCTTCTTAATGACCTCAGTGGACAATATCCTGGATACTCAGCTGACTCTGGATAACCTAAAATCTAGGTTAACTGGTCATGCCAAGGCCATCATAGCATTGAAGGACACCTTGATCAGAGCCAGAGTCATCTCCAAGAACACGGTTGCACCAGACAACATAAGAATTCAGGCATCCATTACTATGTATAATGCTCATCTAAAGAAATCTAGCAGCAAGAACTGAAGCTTTTTCCCCCTTCTTTCTTCTTTCCTTATGCACTTTTGTTTTGTGAAAAGTGCATGTAATTTTTTAATATGTAATTACATGTAAAAAGATTGGAAAAATATCTCAAAGTCAAAGATGAGTCGTCTTTGACTGAGATATTTTTGTATTTTATTATTTTTTGAATTTTGAGAGTTTCTCCCTATATATAGTGGAGACCTCTTTTGTAAATGGATCTTGGAAAAATTAAGAGCAAACACTCTGCTGAAATTGAAGAAATTTTTGAGACTTTATGCTCAAACTTGTAAATCATATTTTTTTGAATGAATGAAAAGCAGGTTTATTTCAGACTTTGTGTTGAAGTTATTTGTGTTGTCTAGGAAATAGTTTCTTATGTTCTCTTTCCTGATAATCTCTTGTTTATCTAATTTAATAAGCAAAGTGGGTGTGTTAATATTATCTAAGAGCACTTCTAAAAGGTAGAGGATAGACTTTGAGCTACTTTTATCTTTGAGATTCAGTTATCTTTTGTAGTTTCAGGTGAAGACTTTGTGCTTCATTTCATTCTACGGTTACATTTGTTCTAAATCGATGAAGGAGGCTATGGAAGACTTTGTGCTTACGTGAGTGTTCTTATGAACCTTGTTACTTTAGGTGATTTTTTGCTTCTTGTTTGATACCATTCCTGAAAGAAGAGGAATGTTGTTAGCCAAGGACTAGGATTTCCCTCTTTTGTTCTTTATACATTACCTCTAAAAAAAGAGAGGTAGATGCTATTATACCACCCCATGTGTTATTTTTTGCTTAATTATATACATATATCTAGCGCATAAATATTCATAGGGAACCTCCCCTTGATGAGAGGAGAGATTTACCTCATCTAGATCTGGTAAACCCACACTTCTCATGGCATAAATCTCCCTATGCTATGGTTGATATACCCATTTTGTCATCAGTTAGTTGACGATAAAATATTCACCCAACAATATGATCAAGTGAAAGCATCATAATATTTATCAAATAATAAACTAAAGTTATTGTGTTTAGTTGGTGTGAGTTTTCTAAATACTATTATAGGTCGAGGGCATGAGGGGGTGCTATATTCAATTCTTGTAGTTTCCTTGATGAGCATAGCATTGTCATCTCAAAAATGACATGGTGCATTAGGAAAAGAGAAAATATGATTTGTTTTGGGATCAATGCTAGTGATGAAGTATTTAAAATGAGGGGAATTTAGCTTTAAATTCTCAAGTTTGTGATGTTGCTGAGGAAGTTGAGGTTCTCAGGCATGGATCAATTCAAGGATGGCTTCATCACTAGGCACCATAAATAAAGGGGAATATTATTCCATATCTACTTCAAGATAAATAATTGTGTTACCATGAAAATCATATTTATAATGTATCTAGAGTACATATATGGTATTAGAATCAAAGGTGATCTTAGGAGTAGGTGAAACTATAGAAGAACCTTGAGTGGATTCTATTGGTTTATTATTGGAATCATTAATGAGAAAAGGATAAGGTAGATTAATTGATGTGATATGAGGTGTATAGGGTTAAATAAGTTTTTAAGAGGTGAGGGGAAATATTTTTTCAACCACCTAAGGAGTATCGAGAAGTGGAGAACTGATTGGAGGTACACAACCTTCAAGTTTTAACTCAAAATTTGTGGAAATAGTATGCACATCATGGTTGAAAGCATGTATTTGAGATAAAGGTTTTTGATAATGTTGAACATCTAAGTCTTGTGATTGACCTTGGACCATGATGTAGTTATCATCATAAGTTGGAAAAATTATAAATGTTTGTGACTCAAAAGAAACTTTCAAAGGTGAGATGCCTAAATTGCTAAATTTATGTGGTGACATAATTAAAAGATTTTAAAAGAATTTAGACACTCCATATCATTACACATGAAGTCATATTATATATAATATGCTTCATGGGCATTTCATGGAGGAGAGAAATCAATGATCTCATTGATGAGGGGGAATGGTATGATCATAAAGTAATAAGGAAGGAGGTAGCCACTCTTAGATGTAAGGAGATATCTTAGTAGTATTGCATGTATTTTACAATTCATTGGGATCCTCATCATCATAATTAACAAGAGTGACATGTAAATTCAGATTCATAGTGATGAATTCAAGTAAAGGGGCACTATTAATCTTCACAATAGAGGTAATCTGATATTGAGTTGTAGGATTAGGGAGCTAAATACTCCATGGGTTAGGATCGGCCTCATATTTATACCTTTTTCCATTTTTGAAGGAACTTGATACATTGGCTATCAGAAGAGGTGGTAACCCTCATGTAATGAGTCCATGGGTTTCCTAGGAGTATATTGTAAAATAAGGGTAAATCAAAGACTATAAACTTAGTTCTTATAGTCTTGGATCCAATAGTAAGAGAGAGATAAATATAACCAAGTGGATTTTGATTAGTCCTATTGAATAAATGACATGTCAAATGAGTTTATTTGAGATGAGATTTTCTATATCCAAGTTGTTAAATGATCTAAAGAGATGTCACATTAATACTTGACCCTTTATATATTAATACTTTATGAATGAGGGTGGTATTAATGGCTATTTTAATAAAGAGGGGTGGATAATTGGTTTGAAATATGATTTAATTATTGATCATGTATTATTAAAGGATCTCTATGAAAGGTTTGGTAGAAGGATAAGTGGATTCAATGGTATGCACTTCTATTGGTTGAGGCTTATGAGAGGAAGGTTCCTCTTCTAAGGGAGAAGGCTCTTCAATTTCTTAAAGTTATTGATTTATGACCTTAAAATTACAAGGAAAGGTTCAAGCTAAATCCATGAGAGGAATTTTATAAGGAATATATTTGAGTTCTTATAGGGAGTTCTAATGGGTTTTGAAAGAAGAAGAACTCATAGAAGGCTTAGAAGGTAAAATAGGTTTAGGATGAAGAGCAGTGATTGGAGGTTTAGAGGGAGGAGGTAGATCCTTATTGGTTTCCAAAGATAAGTGAGTAGTAGTAGTATCTTTGATAAGTTTTTCTTCCAAAAATAGTTTTTTTGGTTTGGTGACAAGATCCTTGTAGGTTGATTTACATCAATACTTGAACTTAGCCATGTTTAAATATTAGAAATTAGTGTAATAGTGATCATAATTTATTTGCTTATTGAGGGTTAGATGTCAAAAAAGATTGTGGGTTGTTAGAAGAAGAAGCTTTGGGAGCTTGTTTATTTTGAGAAGCATTAATGTAATCTTGATGATGGATTTTGATCATGGAATCATGATCAAAAGAATAACCAAGCATAAAATAAATAATTTTTTTTGTAATCCATCTACATGTTTCATGGGAATGACTTATATTGGCATGGAACCAATAAAATTTAGTAGGATCATACCATTTAGGGGGATTATTTGGGTATGTGAATGGTTTAGAGGGCACTAAAAATTGTTTCATTTGTTGCATAGTTAATGGTGTATGAGAAGGTTGGGGAATGCCAACTTTGGCTAATCTTGGATTAGGTTGAAGAGTATTTCTAGTTATTACTTTGGTAGAATGTTTAAAATATCCCTGAATGATTTTAGTATTAGGTTCAAACTATTTCATTAAGAATTTTTGCTGCTTAGCTTGATCAAGAGCTTCCTTTAACATTTTAGGAGCAAAAGTTTGAACCTTATATTAGACTGAAGGTGTTAATGATATTATAAAGAGTTTAAAAAAGTTGTCATAAATAATGTTGTGATCATTCTTATGAGCCAAATATTTATATCATTTGATAAAATCATGCGCTGATTAAGTGGGAGATTTCTTAGCATTGATGAAATGAGTAATATAATTTTTGGAAAGATCATTGTGTTGAAACTCTTTAACTAGAGGATTGACTAAATCATCCAGTTATCATATATAATGTTGGGGAAGATGGTTATACCATTATAATACATCACCAGTGAAAATTTTAATTAAAATTTTGGTTGTGGTAAAAGTATTAGTTTGGATCCAGTCTTTGTAAAGATTTCCGAATGCCTTAAGAAAAGATGTAGGGTCTTTACTCTTATCATATTTAATAGTTGGAGATATAGTACCAATATCAATAGATATAATGAAAAGAGATAAAGAATGATTCTGGATGTGTTGAATCATATTATTGTGCATGATAGGTTGGCGTATGACGTTCCTTGTGGTATCTCTAAGAGGTGGAGAAATAAAGTTTTGATGATTTTGAAGGAGAAGAACAAAGTGTTGATTAGCCATGTTGATCAAATAATGTTTTAGGTGCATCATTTGGGAGGTGTTATATGTTTTAATTATGTTCATTTATTAAAATATTTGTACAATAATATGAATTATATCAATTGGTGGTTAGTTTTTATAGGAGGATTCCCAAAATTGGTATTAGGGGGAGGGTTGCTAGTGGTATATTACTTGTGGAGTTATTAGATAGACTTGTGTCAATTTACACCACATTATGGTGAGATATTTGAAGATGGGAATTGCCTTGATAGGTATGAAAAGGATATGATCCACAAATATCATCTATTTGAGTGATCTAAACCATGTTGTAACTGAAATATGAGGGAGGAGAATAGTTACTCCCAAAGTGAGGGTTCTCTTGGGATGTAAAGTTAAGAAGAAAAAAACATTCCATATAACATATAAATGGATTCAGGTTGTCTAAAAATATTATGATAGAGGATTTCATGATGCTTAAATAAATAATATGAGGTCAAGAAACAAGAATGAAAAATAAAGACAAGTTTGGCTAGATAGAAAATAGTATTAGCTAATAAGGGCAGAGTCGAATAGATTGATAGAGTATGTGAAGAAAATTCATAGAATAGGAAAACCAAATGATACAATTGAGTATGTTGAATATGTGTTGTAAAGGATAAAATTGAAATAGGTTAAAGAGACACATATTTATATGGGTTGATAGTATACTAATAAAAAGGAACAAAACAAGAAATAAGAAAACATAACCAGAAAGATCAACTATATATTAATTAGATAGGGGCTAAATTGGAAGATAAAAAGACACAATTAGATAGGTTGATTGTGTACTATAGGTATATATTATAAATAATCTACAGGAGACTATGTTGATGAAAACAATAATGTTCTACAAATAGGGAAATGTTTTTCAAGATAATATCTTAGCAAATAAATTAATCACATAAGCAATTGGATCAATGTGATTTATCCAATTAGAACATAAAACACAAACCTTGCACCAATGCTAGCTAATGCAAGTTTTGGAATACAAAATACAATGATCAAAGAGAAGGAAATAAATTCAAAGTAAATAAACTGGTCATTCCCAAGTGTTATTAAGTTATAATGAAGTTTAATTTTAATATGATTTGGAAGTTGGGTATAATGAGGAATTAGGAAGAAATCTAAGGCTAGTTTCAGGAAGTTTAAGATGAAATGGATATGTATTGGTAATGGTAATATCTTAGTATTTGATATTAATTCAAAGAGAATATATAAATATTTGCATAGAAAATAGAGGATCCAAACACAAAATGTATATTAGAGCAATAACTAATCAGCTTCTATTCATTCTATTATTTCCTATTACATTGTCAAACAACACTATATAGATATATAAGAGAATATATCCTATAATGTAAGAAAACTAATACCCTTAATATATCCCAAGAATATCTCAAAATATCCTATAATATCTTGTAGTTATCAAATTATTGGTACCAATAATATATACAACAAACAACATACTTGGAATATAATAACAAATTATATTCTAATGTAATATAATAACCACTCATATAAATAGCTATTCCTAACATCACCCCCCATAGTTTTTACATGGTACAATATATTTTTTTTCTAATTTTAGCATGCCACCTTTGTGTGCTCATGATATTATCTACATACATGTTCCATCACACATCTCTTCCTTCACACTCATTTGTAATTGGTTTTCTAGGTTCACCAATAACCTTACAAAATGGTTTTCACAGGTTCATCAATAACCTTAAAAAATGGTTTTCATAGGTTCACCACTAACCTTATAAAATGGTTTTCATAGGTTCACCACTAACCTTACAAAATGGTTTTCACAAGTTTACCACTAACCTTTCATCATGATTGCTATAATGTTTTTTAGATCAATATTCTCCAGTATAAATATACAAAAGGGGTTACATGGGAATATTATTCATAAGTGAATAAGTACAAATGTTCTTATTTTACACACATTATAAAAAATAAATGTAATTAGTACACCACGCTAAAAAAATTAAAATCCACATAACTAAAAATAACACACCATATAAAATGTCACTACATCATTGGTGCAGCCCTATCATTGGTGACTAATAGATGAGAGGTCACTGAAAGACCTATTTCCTTTATGTATCCTCCATCCTCTAATATATTTAATTAATAGACATAGTCTTCCTCACTTAGATATTTTTTGTGAGCAATATTTGTTTGTTCATCATTCTCTTTTTCTTCATTGATAGCCATGGAATTTTCTTGTATTTTTCCATCAAGTAAATCTTGTGCTCTTTTTCTACAATTCATATACATGTGACCAAATTTTTTACAATAGAAACAAGTGATCCATTTCTTTGTATCTCTGGAAGTTGTTCCATGTTTTAATTTTTCTTAACAAATGCCTTATCTTTCTTGTTTTTACCATATATTGTAATTTCCTTTGGTTAAAAAATCATAGTTATTTTTTCTTCATCAAGTAGAGAAGAAATGAGATCTTCTAAACTAGGATTGATTTTAATCAATGTCAAAACTATATTAGAATAACTGAGTGGCATACTATTCAATACAAATATTTTTGCATCATCATCATGTACCTCAATTTTAATTCCAGCTAATTGATTTGAGATGGAACAAAACTTATTGATGTGCTCCACCATGTTGTCACCTTCTTCCATTTTAAGACCGAACACTATTTTATTTAATGTAATTTATGTGCTTCCAGCTTATGAACCAAACAATTTGTTTAATGCTAGCCAAATTGTATTTGAGGAGTAATACAAATCAATATGATGTAAATAATCATTAGATAGCCCCAATCTAATGATTGTTGTGGATTTTCAATCTTTTCTCTCCCATTTTATTGCTTCACCTACATCTTTGGGTTTTTTCATTTTACCATCAATAATATCCCATAGGTCTTTGTTGATTAGAAACAATTGGGTTCATACTTGCTAGGTGTGAAAATATTTTCCCTCAAATTTTTCAACATGACCAAATTTTTCCATTGACACTCTTATAGGATGTTGATTTAAATTGATTAATGCATCCGTATAAATAATTTGAGAAAATTTTCATAGTAATCACCTAAACAAGACCCTAATATTCACCTTAATAGGAGTCAAATACACTTTTCAATCTTATGGACAAATGATAATGACTCTAACTCTTTCATATATATTTTACACAAACCACTTTAATATTATTTTGACATAAAATGAATTTTTAATTCTAAAAGACATAACTTCTACAATGACTAAAGCTAAGGAATTTAAAATGATTTTCACTAAATTATGACATGAGTTTTTCAAAACTTATTAATACTAAGCTAAATAAATCTCAAAACTCTAAATCAAATAGATAAAAACAAATTGACTTAAAAAAAACTTAAAACTGACCCAAGTTAATTATTTGAATACTAACCAAGACTAACCATGCATGCACAAAGAGATAAATTAATAATAACTAAAAACATTACTCTTTTATCATTGACTTCCTAAACACAAAGACTTAAAAATATGACTTACATAAATGATAGCGGTTTCATGGACCACATGGCTATAAATGATACATGAAGAGGACCAGGTCACCAATTTCAACAAAACACCATTATCAAATTTGAATCTAGGTTGAAAACATGCCTTTATACCATGTTGTTGGAAGATGAAATTTTGGCCGTATGTAGGACTAAGTGGTCATGAAATAAGATATATTTTTAATTCTGACCTTGAACATTTGAATCTGGACAAAATATGATAGAGATCTGATTTGAGTCTGGTACATTTCTTAAGCTTCAACCTTTTGAATTTCAAAGTTAGATAATAATGAGCTTATAACTCAATGCCATTTCTAATAAACTAATGTTGTTTTTTAGGCTTGAAACATCAAGTTGGATAAATAAATCCAACATATGTGATTAGGTCTGCGTACTCAACATAGTTAATTTTATTTTCTCTTGAATAATCAATGTAGTGCCTTACATATGTCTTGAAACTCTTATTATGCTACTAATGTATCTATAGCTCTAGTATAACCCATACCTACTCTGATACCAATGATATTTATTCAAAGAGCCTATATAAATCTTTACATAGAAAATGATAGAGCCAACACAAAATGTATATCAGAGCAATAAATAATCAACTTTTATTCACTCTATTATTTCCTATTACACTATCAAACAACATTATATAGATATATAGGAAAATATATCCTATAATCTAGGGAACCTACTACTCGTAATATATCCCAAGAATATCTCACAATCTCCTATAATAACTCATAGTTATTATATTATTGTTACCAATAATATATACAATAAAAAACATACTTATAATATAGTAACAAATTATATTCTAACATAATTTAATAACCACTCATGTAAATAGCTATTCCTAATAGTATTGGGGCCTACCCCCTCACTTCACAATCCTAAAATGATAAGGGTGTTGGGTGTTTTACTGATATATACCATCAACCATGTGTTTATACTTGGATATAAAACCAAGTTGACTTCCCCCTTCATGATGAAATCCAAGTAGGTAGACCTTGGGAAGACAAATGTTTAATGCTTTTATATGTAAAGTGATTTGGAAGTGTGTGCAAATTAAAAAATAGCGTGACTAAATTGGTAATTTAAAAAACCATCTAATTTATCTATGTTTGTTACTCTAAGCATGAAAGTAACTAAAAGGAAAAGTGAATTAATTACTAGTAAAAAAAAGGTTAATTCTTTGATTATGAAGAGTAAAAAATTAGTTTAGATGATACTATATGCAAATAATGTAGAACATAGTTGATTGTGTCATTACTATTTTGCAGAAACAAGATCTAAACGAACATAGTTGAACAAGTTGACTATGTCTTCTAGATAAAAAATAGGCTATAAAATAGTGTCAGTGAGTTGACCCAATTGGATATAGGGCTATAGTTTTATAGATTGAAAACTTGTGAAAAATAGTAATGAAAAAAGAAGAATTGAAATAATAGAGAAGGTAAGAATAAACCTTGGTGGGTTTGAAGATTTTTAGACTATAAAATTTTATGTTGTGATGTTCAAATGATGATTCACAAAGTTTGTTAATAGAGTCAACAAGATCAATGAGGTTTCAAAACTTATGTGTTAAAAAAAATAAGTTATGAATAGTGTCAACTTACTTGACTATGTTTGTATACTTGTATGATGAAAGAAGACAATTGTGAAAAGAGTTGATTGGTTTGACTATGTATGTAAATATGAAACTAAAAAAAAGACTATGATGAACTAATCGATCTAGTCATCTATATTTTGAGAATATGTGAACAAAAAGAATAGAGTCATTTTGAAGTAACCGTGTGTTAAACCTATGCACAAATTATTAACTATACCAATAGGTTTGATATAGTACTAAAAAAATAAAAATATATAATATGATGACAAAATGAAAGCATGAAATAAAACATACAAGGGTTTGATTCATATAAGGTTCACCAAAATGTATACAAAGGGAAATACAATTGATCTTTTAATTAATCCTATGTCAAATAAATAAATCCTACTTACACTTTCATTTATTGATACATGTTGATATTTTGTGCCAAAAATATCAAAGCATCTTGTACCCTAAGGGAGACCCACTAATTTTTTGGGAAGAAAGATTTAAAGTGACCAAGAAACATTTTTTCATATACCTAGCAAAAATCAAAGATTTGGGTGTAAGTTACAACTTGCAAAATTGTAAAGTACACCCAAACCTTCGCTTCCCACTTTTCATATTCTTAGAAAAAACTAGAGATTTGAGTGCAATTTATAACTTGAAAAATTATAAAGTGCACCCAAACCTATGATTCCTAATTACTCAACATCCATAAGAAACTAGAACTCTAATTGCACTTTACAACTTTGCAAAATTACAAAGTACAAGTAGAACCCTACCTTCCACTCTTACCTAGTACCTAAAAAAACTAGAACTCTAAATGCACTTTGAAATTTTAAAAAGTTATAAAGTTCAAATCAAGTTATTATTTATTCCATTCACCATACCCATGGAAATCAAAAGTACAGCTACCCTTTACAGCTTTGCAATGTTACAAAATATAAATCGAGTTCCACTTTCCACCCTTCCTCCCTACCCATGGGAATTAGAACTTTGATTTCACTTTGTAACTTTGCAGTGTTGTAAAATTCAAATAAGGTTCTAATACCCACTTCCTCCACTAAACCACTCAATGGAAAGTAGAGATCCAAATGCAAATTATAACTTTGCAAACTTGAAAAATTACACTATACCTTCAAAACCTTACTTTCCCATTGTCTACCCAACCATCACCCTAACTAGCATTAATTTTGAGGTTCTATTAATAAATTTGGTTTTTTGGGTCATTGTGTAACATTTACAAAATTGAATTGGGAGCTTTTCATGTCAAGAAGCCTTTGAACTATATGTCAAGCAATGCTATATCAATGCTACACTAATGACACATTTCACTATTACCATACTCTATGTGAAAGCATGGTATTCCTTTATAACATCCCTCATTTCCTGTAAACCCTAAAAATTTATTTTCTCTATGAAATATAAAGTGTTCTACTAGGTTTAGTTTTTTTACCTTTGAAAATATTAGAAATATTTCATTGATAGTATTGTTTACAATTTCCTATTTCTTTCATTTTGCATATTATTAAACCAAGATTTTTATAACCTAGAATATTACGTAGGATTCACCACATGAACTCTAACAAAAACCCCTCTTTCTTTTTCAAAACCAAAACCCATGGATATCCTAGTATCTAAAACATATATGAAACCCTAATGGAGATTCCCATTTCTCTAACAACTCTAAATCCCCATAAAAAATGACTTGATTTTGCAAACCAAAAACCCCATTGAAATTTTCACCAGACTTTGAAAGTGTAAATTTTAAGTCAAAACCCTACCAAACATTTTATTTACAATTACACATTATATCTCCATCAGATTTTTTACATGTAATTACAAGTCAAAACCCTGCCAACTTTGTAGTTGGTTTTCCCATGCCAATTTTCCTAGAATATATGTCTGGAAAGGAAATGAAGTTTAAGTTAAAATTACTTGGTGTCCCATCCATCCTGGACTCAAATATAAATGATATAATTGACATATATCTATGTCACATAGACCTAACAAATTTTTGGAAAAGAATAAATGCTAAATTCAAAAATGATTGGATTCAAAGAATTTATGATAGTGGGTTACCCCAAACAAAAACTTTCCTACTATTAGTAAAGATACCTGATCTTGTTCTCAAAATGGAAAAACACTATGATACTAAGAAATATGAGGTGTTAAATGACAAGGGAGAAAAGATTATGAATCTAGACCCTAATTTCATAGATACTATGTTCTTGATTCAAGAATAGTTAAGCTATCTAGATATAACCACCGACTCTTCTAAGAAGTTATATAAAGATAATAATACTAATTATATATGGGTTATAAATAAATAATGGATAAAAAACTCTATACCTACATCCATAATAGTGCTTAAAACCCTGGCTAAAATAGATTTCAAGGATGAAATAGGTGACATTATCATACTATTACATAGAGTTACATGGAACCTAGATGCCAAGAATTATCAAGATTGGATGTACCAATATATCTAGGTGATCTATCAAAATAAATACTACATCTACTAGGTCCAGTTATTTTCTAAATCCATTCACAAATAATTGACGGAAGACCAAAATACAAGCAAGTTTTATATGACCTCATACTTGGTCTATATATTAGCAAAAGGGAGGGCATTCCTAAGATTGAAAATAGTGCACAATCTATTGGAAGAAAAAATATTGAGAGGTAGGGGGTGAATAAATGTTTAAAAAATTTCTTTCAATTATACCCAATCATTCATGAACTATGAAAGAAATATAATGATCTAGAAAAGCATAAAGAATCATTCAGATAAGATAACACATATATGAGTGGGAAATCCTCAAGGGGAATAAAACCCACTATGATATATAAAAATGAAATATATTAATATAAAATAAAAGACCAAATTATGTTTATCTCCAACTCAACTTGGAGCACCAACCCCAATAAAGTCAAGCACCCAATTGACTAGGCTTTAACAAGCACCTACTTGCAAAGAAGCACCAATTCCCTAAGTGACTCAGCACCAACTTAGCCACCTTATGAATTTTTATCACCACACATTTGATAGTATATTATTTTCTCATTTAAATACCTCCTTATACTCAAATATGCATGATTTTATTTGCTTATTTTTTCACACACATAATTAGGCCTAAATTGCCTTGTATACATACTAGTCTCATGGCCACACACCTACAACCTCTTAGGTTAGACACAAAATAGGTCTTAGGAAATATTATGAACATGGCTAAATCAAAATTTTAACTACTTTTGGTTTTCCATAATTCAATTAGGCCTTATTCCTCTTTTAGGTCTTGTGGAGACCTAATTAAATTAGGTCTATCCTCTTAATGCCAAAACTTGATCTTTTTGGGCCCAGATGGATTTATCTAACAATAAAAAACCATTAAATAATTTATATAAAAAACTCAAATAACCTCTTCCATTATTTATTAGACATGTATCCTTTTTTTATATCATGGAATCTCCTTTAGGATAAACTTCCCTATTAGGCCTATGCACCTCAAAAGTCTATCTTACAATAATGAAGCTTAATCACCCTTAGCTACTAAAATATGATGAATAAAATATGTAGAAATATTATTCATGACATCAAGGTCATCACCAAATTATTATAAAATCTTCAATTAGGATATAAAGTCTCAATAACATCTCTACAATACACTTACTTAGAACTACCAATTCACCTAAAAAACCAATCATGGTGTATTAGACCTCCAATACCTATATAGACACTTGTCATGACTCTTGATGCATAAAAAAATTTATATTATATCTCTATATCATATTCAAATATAAAATTCATATGGTCTAATGCCAACATATTTTTATTGTAGACCAATTTCTTGACCCTATGTTTCATAGTCCTATCTAAACCAGATAGGCCATTTTGTGATCAATGTTTTCACCACATACACTGACCTCAAAATATTATCAAAGCATGATAATGAATTAAACTTCATAAATAAATTATTTTTGCACTTTTTAGTATCAATATATCATACACATACCTTCAAATGTATTTCTTCATCTCTACCTGGGTTTTACACTATTCACACCATTAGGTCTATCTATGACTGGCTTAATTGGATGACCAAATTAGAAAACCTAAATGATATAACCTATATATAAATCATCATGGACATGAAAAATGAGTCTCTATATTCTTCTACCATCTATTTTCTTTTCTTGACCAATACAAATTTTGATATCTATAATAATTTCTTGACAAATAAGCCTGTATCTATGCATTTTCTCTCATCTAACTAACCATCACGACCTGAAGGTACTTGAGAGAGTTTAATACATGATACAATATATTATATAGTTATTTTAATCCACATTGATCTATTTTAAATAAAATATTTCATATTAGTTCCTTATTTGGCTTTTAGGGAAGTTTAACACAAGTTTTAGTGTTAGTGATTATTCATAAAGGATTACCTTTTGAATCCAGAACTAATTCTTAGAGATATTATCTAAGAACCTTACAAATATATAAGTAACAATTAAAACTCCCATGTAGAGGTTGCACATGCCAACAAATGTTTGAAAGTGTTTCTTGGGTTTGAGACCTCATTTTGTGAGCTCGAGAAGGCCTAAAACAATGATTCATGCACTTTTCCTTCCAATATTAACCTCAAACTTCATGATCATACCTAATTTTTTTTATATTACCTCTATCCATGATCAAATGTGTATAGTTTCCTTGAAATATGATTTTTATACCTCATTAGGCTAGGTAGGGTCTAAAAGTGGGTTGAGTGCAGACTTAGACTAAAGCTCCTACCTATATACGTTCACCTTAAAACTCTCATGAATGCTTCTATCCCTTAATTTCATGTTAAAAAAATTCCATACAACCTTCATATTCATATATTCATTCATTTCATCATGAACATACCTCTTCATGTCATGACTAGGCTTCTTATGAAATTGACATCAATGCTATGTACCTTCTATGCAGACATAAGAAATTATCTACCTTCAAATTCTCTTTTTATATTTCTCTCATGACAACATTATTCCATGAACCTTGTCACATCACACACTACCAATTGTCCTTAATCACTTTTTACATCAAACTTCATAGGATACACCTTTGACATCAATGATAATACTCAACAATCTCCTCCTTTGTCATTGATAGTAACCACTTTTAGAAACTTCTCTCAACATGATATTTCTACCCCATTCTAAACTTTATCCCTCTTTGACATTAATGATAAAGAGATACTTGCAATTTCTTAGATCAATCCTATTATAACAAAAAAACTTAACATACAAGATTATGAGTCAATGAAGCATCATATAAACATGCTCACCCTATCTCCATGCATACCTTCTTAGCACCAATCACCTAATCTTAGAGCTAATTAACCACCTTATTAGCTCCCCCTAAGTACTCGAATTCCTTAATGACTACTAGGGGCAATAATTACACCCAATTTCTATCTTAGATGTTCAAATGTTGTCTTTGGAATTGGCTTGGTTAGAATATCTACAATTTGATCCTTAGAAAATACATACTCAAGCTTGACATTTTTTTTAGTTACCTGTTTTCTTCGGAAATGATACCTGATAGGAATGTATGTAGTCCTTGAGTGCATAACTAGTTACTTTGATACACTTATTTCACTTGTATTATCACAAAAATTAGGACTAGGACTATCATACTCCACTTTCTATTCCTTTAAGGTTTGCCTCATCTATAAGAATTGAGTGCAATATGAAGTTTCTACAATATAATCAACCTCACAAGTAGATAATGCCACTAATGGCTAATTCTTTCTTACCCATGACACTAGGTACTCTCTTAAGAAGAAATCTCCTCCACTAGTGCTCCTCTTATCATCTAGATGCACTGACCAGTCTACATCTATATAGACTATCAAGTTAAAATATTTTCTCCTTGGATAACACGACCCAAAATCCATAGTCCCTTTGAGATACCTAAGTACCTTTTAAATGATTGTAAATAATTTTCTTTAACGTTTGCTTGAAATATTACCATAAGGCCTATTACTTGCATCATGTCAGGTCCAGATGTAGTATTGTATAGCAAACTTCCAATCATTGAAATGTATGATATCTAATTGAGCTTTGAAGATTCATATTCCTTGAATAAATTAACCTTGTGATCATAGGTGTGCTAACTACCTTGTAATCTTCCATCTCAAATTTATTCAACATCTATTTTATGTACTTAGCTTGTAAAATGAATATACATTTTTCTAATTGAATGATTTGTAACCCAAAGAAGAATGATAGTTCTACCAGCATGAACATCTCAAAATCCCTCTTCATCACATCTACAAAGTCCTTAGTCATACTCTTAGTATTATCACAAAATATGATGCCATCCACATAGATAACCAATATCAAATGATGATCATTTTTTATCTTTATGTATAGATTACTATCTTTAACTCCTCTCTTGAATCCTTGGCCTAATAAGTACTTGTCCAATATGATGTACCAAGCTCTAGGAGATTGATTTAGACCATAAAGATCCTTTTTCAATCTACAAACATAGTCCTTATTGCCTGATAATTAGAAACCCTTAGGTTACTCTATGTATACCTCCTCTTCCAAGTTACCATTCAAAAAAGCAAATTTGACATCCATCTAGTACACCTTGAACCCTTTGAATCCTGCACATGCTAAAAACAATTTGATAGTTTCCAATATTGCTACTAGAGTAAAGGTCTCCTCAAAGTATACCCATCATACTTGAGCATAACCATTTCATACCAATATATCCTTGTTCTTAGTGACTTATCCATCTTCATTCAACTTGTTCCTAAATACCCATTTTGTGCCAATGACATTCTTGTCTTTAGGCCTAGGATCTAGTTCCCAAGTCTCATTCTTTTATATTTGGTATAAATTCTCATTCATAAAACCTATCCAAAACTTTTATTTGATTTCTTATACAAGGTTATTAAGTTCAATCTTTGACAATAGAGCAACATTCTCTTGATTTAGGTTACTTACTAGCTTTCTCCTTATTTGCATACCTACATCCTTATTGCTAATGATTTGTGATTCAAGATGGTCTCCCTGAATCTATCTTGAAGGAAATTTTGAATCTTATCTTTCCTTAACTTCTTCTTCCTCCTCATCTATCTATATTGGTTCTTATTCATTATTTAAGTCTAAATTCTTTGATGTATCCTTTGACTATGAGTGTGACTTATTAGAACTTGTCTCATTAATCTTCACATTAGTGCTTTCCATTATCTTATGCAACCTCTTATTATAACATATATAGATAAATGATGAGTATCCAAAGAATATTAATTCATCATACCTAGAATAAAACTTACCTAAGTATTCCTCATCACTTTTGATGAACCATTTTCTTCCAAACACTCTAAAGTATTCCACATTATAGGTCTAGATTTCCACAATTCATAAAGGGTCTTATTGTCATTATTCCTTATCTATTTTGTATTCAAAATGTCAACTACAATGCTCACTTCTTCTCTCTATTATCCATAAAATAGTATTGATTCATTTAGCATAGTTATTTCCATCTCTTGAACTATTCTATTCTTTCTTTCCACTATCCCATTCTGCTGAGGTGTCCTAGTTGTTGAAAACTATCTCCTTATTTCATGGACCTCAAAAAAGTCATAAAATCATTAGAACAAAAATCTCCTCTTCTATCAGATATTAGGCACTTGATCTTACCATTATTTTCATTTTTAATTAGATCTTTGAATGCCTTGAACTTATCAAGATTATTTGCCTTTTTTTTCAAGAATGCTACCCAAATCATTCTTGTGTAGTCATCTATGAGTAACATGAAGTAGCTATCTCTTTGACTACTTTGGATTCTTGTAGGTACACAAAGATCAATTTGTATTAACTATAAAGGTATTGTATTATAATAATCCTTAGACTTAAACCTCCTTCTAGTATGCTTACCATGTTGACATGCCTTGCAAAGTGTATTTGTAGGTTTGGTGATTTTAGGCATATTCTTCATAGACTTCTTAGAGCTTATTTTGAACAAATTGTCAAAATTTAGGTGGCCAAAAATTATATGTCATAGTCAAAATTCATCCATATTGATCATAAATAATATCTCCTTATTGATCTCATTCAATACATACAAATTATTCTTAGTCCTCTTAGCATTAGAAATTAGTCTTCTTGATTTGGCTCTCCTTATATCACACCCTTTATCTTGAAAGCTCAGTGTGTGTCCTTGGTTACACATTTAACTTACACTAAGCAAGTTATATTTTAAGACTTCCACATACAACACATTCTCTATCTTAGTCTTTTCATTATCCAAACTCAAGATACCCTTGCCAATAATATTGGTAGTAGTGTTATCTCCAAATCTCATTATCCTTATAGTATTCTTATTTAATGAAATAAACTTGATTTTGTCCCCTATCACGTGGATTGAGAAACCAATATCTATATACCATTTTATGAATTAATATTGGATGTGAAATCCAATCAGATCTAGCATATATTCTTCTCCTTTAGTCTTCTATTCCTCCTTCACCTTGTCTACAGGGTCTAACTTCTTTTTCCAATTCTCAGTGGTATGACTATATACCCTTTTGTCTTGATTGATATTAATCATATGCCTTATATTTCAATCCATTGCATTATGTCCTCTCTAGTCACACTTATAACATATAATTATGCTTCTACTATTGAGATGATTATTCATATTCATTCCATTTCTCCATGAGGAATTGATGCTAGCATGATGTATTCAGTCCATAGCCCTATGTCTATATTGATTGCATGAGAAAAAATAACCATTGAAATAATTCACATACCTTGTCTATCTAATGTTGAATGATGCAAATCTACCTTTTTTGTCTCTTGAAGGAGTTAAATTATTTTTGACTTGTTTGTGATCAATTTGTGTCTTAGATTTTAGAGTTTTTGCATAGGTCTTTACTCTATCAGTACCATCACTTCTTGATAGTCCATTGTACTTTAAGGTTTGATTCTGCTTGTTTTCCTTTTGGTCTTTTTGAGCCCAAAACCTATCTTATCATGTGGAGATATCTAACTATTCAAAATATCACCAAGGACTTCAGTGCTCTTTTCAAAATTTTGATGTGTCTTCAAATTGATTATTGCCCGATCCAATTTTAACTTCAAGGAATCTATTTCTATTATAAACTTGATGCATTCTTACTCCTTGGTCTTAAGACTTGCAATGAAAATCTCAATTTGATTTTCCAACTATTTTGTGGTCTCCTCATGTTCATTGGTGTTGTTACTTAGTGTCTCTTCAAAGATAATGATTTGTTCCTCATAACTCACCAATTCTACCTCAAGGTTCACTTCAACCTCTTCTTCATCTGATTCTTCATATTCTATAAGACTTTTCCATTTTAAACAATCTTCATTTTCTATTTATATGGCCATAAATAAAGTTTCATTACTATCATCATCACTATGAGATTACTTGTGTCACTTATATTAGAGGATTTACTATCTTCTTTAGTATAAAACTTCTCTTGTTATTGAATGACCCTATCTTGCCTTCATATTTCTTGAAACTCTTTTTGCACTTGTCAGGCTTATATAACTTGTTATCATCACCATGATGTTCATCATATTCTCCATCATGATGATTCTTATCCTTTTTAGGGAACTTGGATGCAAAGTAACCAATCTTAACATAGTTAAAGCATTTAAACAACAACTTGCCCTTATATTTACCTAATCCTTTCCTTATTTTTTTGACAAACATGGCTTCTATCTTATCATCATCAATATCATCTTTGAACTTTTTACCTTATGACTTTTTCTTAGCTTTGAATGCAACTTCCTTCTTGGAAGGTTTTCCATCACTTGTTCTCATTTCATATGCATTCAAGATGCCATGAAGCTCATCCATCTATATTATGTTGAGATATTTGATCTCCTCTACAACATAGGCTTTTGAATCAAACTTAGATGTTAGGGATATTAACACCTTTTGTACTTCTATTGATTCTTATAATTTCTCTCCTAGACCTCTGATGACATTTACCACTTCATCTACTCTTTACATATAAGATGTAATGTTTTCATCTTCCTTCATTCTTAGACTTACAAACTACCTTTGGTTGGTTTGTAACTTTGCCAACTTGACTTTTGTGTCTCCTTCATAGATGGTTTACAAATTTTCACAAATATCTTTGGATATATAAAAATGCATGACATTTATAAATTTTGCCTCTGAAAGACCACACAAAATATAATTCATTTCCTTAGAGTTGTTTTCACTTGCCTTCTTGCTTATTGCATTAGTTGGTGGTGTAGGAGGTGGAGTGAATCCATAAAATATAGATTGCCATATGTCATAGAAAAAGGACATTAGTTAGGTATTAATTATGATGATCCAAAATGCATAGTTAGTTCCACTAAAGAGAGGATCCTTATTGGTTGAAAAACCTCCTTGTACTTGATAATTAGACATGCTTATGCTTATAGGATCTCCTTAAACCTATTAGGCCTACTTTAAAAGACAAGGCCCTGATACCAATTATTAAGATGGGGGGGTGAATAAAATTTTTAATGACTTTATTTAAATTATACCCAATCATTTATGAACTATGAAAACAACATAGTGATCTAGTAAAGCATAAAGAATCATTCATTCAAGATAACAAATATATCAGTGGGAAACTATCAAGGGAAATAAAATACACTATGATATATGAAAATGAAATACAATAATATAAAATAAAATAACAAATTATATTTATTTCCAAATCAACTTAGAGCACCAACCCTAATAAAGTAAAGCACCCACTTGACTAGGATTTAACAAGCACCTACTTGCAAGGAAGAACCAAATCACTAAGTGACTCAATACCAACTCAGCCACCTCATGAATTTTTATCACCAGAACTATACTATTCTATTATGGTCTCATTTAACTACATCATTCTAATCAAATATGCATTGTTTTATTCACTTATTTTTGCACACATAATTATGCCTAAATTACTTTATATATATACTAGTCTCATGGCCACACATCACTTGGTCAGACACACACCTAAAAACTAGTTGGTCAGTCAAAAAATAGGTATTATTAAATATTATTAACATTTTTCAATTTCAATTTGCACCCCTTTTGGTCTACCATAACTCAATTAGGCATTATTCCTCCTTTAGGTCTTATGGAGACCTAGTTGCATTAGGTCTATCATCTTAACACCAAAAAATGATCTTCTTAGGCCCAGATGGATTTATATAAAAATAAAAAACAATTAAATAACTTATAAGAAAACTTAAATTTCCTTATCGATGATTTATTATACATGTATCCTTCATTCGTATCATGAAATATCCTTTAGGACAAACTGCCTTATTAGGATTGTGTACCTCAAAAGCATATCTTGCAATAATGAATCATAATCACCCTTAAGCTAATAAAATATGAAAAATCAGACATATATAAATATTATTTATGACCTTAGGGTCATTAAAAAATTCTTGTAATACCTTCACTTAGGAGATAAAGTCTTAAGAATATCTCTATAACTCACTCAGAATTGACAATTGACCTAAAAAACTAGTCATGATGAATTAGATCTCCAATGCCTGTGTAGACACCTATCATGATTCCTTATACATAAAAATGGCTATATTATATAGATAGAAAGTATTTGGATATAAAATTAATATGGTGTAATTCTAAATATTGGTCTTGTAGACCAATTTCTTGACCCTATATTTCACAGTCCTATCTGAACCAAACAAGACATTTTATGAGCAAATTTTCACCACATACATTGACCTCCAAAGATTGTAAAATCATTATCATAACTTAAAATTCATAAAATAAATTATTCATTCACTTTTTAGTATCAATATATCATGCACAAGCCTTCAATACTATCTCTTCATCTCTACCTGGGTTTTACACTATTCACACCATTAGGTTTGTCTACAACTGGCTTACTTGGATGACCAAATTAGAAAATATGAAAGCTGTAAATTATCAAAAAATCATAATTTACATGAAAAATGAGTCTCAATATTCTTTTACCATCTATATTTTCTTGACCAATATAAATTTTGAGAGATACAATAATTTATTGATAAATAAGCCTATAACTAACCACCAACACTCGAAGCTACCTCGAAGAGTTGAATACAAGATACAATATATTATCTAGTAATTTGAATCTTATTAAGTTTTTTTGAATAAAATATTTCATATTAGGTCCTTCTTAGGGTTTTAGGGAGGTTTAACACATGTTTTAGTGTTAATGATTATTCATAAAGGACTGCCACTTGAATCCAAAACTAATGATTGAGGATATTATCTAAGACCATTCCCCATCTATCTTTAATATCTCAAACTCCCATGTAGAGTTTAGACATGCCAAAAAATGGCTGAAAGTGCTTCTCGAGTTTGAGACCTTATTATGTGAGCTTGAAAAGGCCTAAAATAATGATTTATGCACTTTTCCTTCAAATATTGACCTCAAACTTTGTGATCATACCTAAAGATACTTATATTACCTCTATCTATGCTCACATGTGTATAATTTCCTTGAAATCTGATCTCTATACCTCATTAGGATAGGGAGGGTCTATAAGTGGTCTACGCACAAACTTAGATTGAATGTCTTACCCATATAGGTTCACCCTAAAACTCTCATGAATGCTTATATAACTTACATGATAAAACAATTCCATACAACCTTCATATGCATAAATTCATTCATTTCACCATAAACATACCTATTCATGTCATGACTAGGCTTCTTATGCACTTGACATCAATGAATTGTACCTTCCATGCAAACATAAGACATTAGATGCCTTTAAATTATCCCATTCTCTTTCTCTCATGACAACATTATTCCATGCACCTTATCACATCACACACTTCCAACTATCCTTAATAACTTTTGACATCAACCTTCATAGGATGCACCTTTGACATCAATGATAATAATCAACATGATCAATTGAACAAAGTCTTTAACTACTATCTTGACCTCATCCTTGAGGAAAAAAAAAACATTTTAGAATGGTCAATGATGATTTCATATACTACATCATAATTATGTTTGAAAAGGAGTTAGAGAGGAGAATATTTTTTGATGCTGCAACATCTAAGATCATAAATTGGGGGTTATATTTCATTTAGTTCCCAACATATTCATACATTAGAGTGGGAGGTTTCAATGGTTATCCCTACACCCTTACAAGGTATGTAAGTAACAAATGGGCCTTGATAGAACTTGTGAGTCAACTTAAAGAAATGCATAAGTTATTATCAAGTAGGCATAAAGTAAGGATCCATTTCCCTATTAGTATAGGAAGACACACCTGCCCTTCCCTATCAAAAACCAAAAGTGTTAATTCCAAAATTACTCAAATAACCTTAAGATCTCTCAATGTAAGGCCATTATATGATGTGATGGCCATATTAATAGTATGGTGGGTGTCACCACATATTCTCACATCCTTTTTATGAGGATTACTGGGAAGATATGTAAGATGAAGAGGAAATGAGACTAAGAGATTATTCTAGAATGACTCTAGAAAAAATAAAAACCTACAACATGGCACCATTACCTAAGGATTTGAAAGATGATGAGTCACCAATTGGTAGTGTGTAATAGTATAATAAAATCTATCTCCAACCTCTCCCACTGGTCAGATGGTCTATACTTGAATCTTTGTCATTGATGGATAAAACCACCCAAGTGATAAACAAAATAATAAATTGGTTAAGGAGTAAAAGGGTCAAGATAGCCAAATAAACCATGAGTATTTTAGATAGATTGAGAAAAGTTAAGGAGAAGGGTGTGGTAACAATAGTAGAGGATTATAACAGTAGAACCTAAGTAGATCAGATAAACATGCTAGTTATGTCACATAAGTAGAAGTAAAAGCAAAAGGCAAAAAGAGGTCCTTACAATAGCCAAGAGATAACATTATAATATATGGATCAACCAATGTCAACTTCTATAGAGGACACAACTATTGTTCAACTAACACAAATAGTTCCCCATCTTATCTCTACTATTCAACCAACCATTGTAATCCATCCTCCTATTTCCTCTACCCAATTAACTCAAATAACTAACCCTCCTATTTCCACCAGTCCACCAGTGTAAGTAATTACAACTCCTTTTAACCCACCTATGCAAGTAACTCCCTTAGAAGTAAGCCAATTGACATAGTTGAACACTCAGACTCCACCTTCACCTCCCTCTTCCACAATCACTTCCACCTCATACCCAATATCCAATACCACTCCATTGATCACTAATACCACCCAATAGTACATGGATATGGATTCAATCATTCTAACTATAACCCCACTAGCCATCCCAACCACTAAGATATATACAACTTTATTTTCATCTTCCATAGCATTCCCCATTTCATCTACTCTGAGTGTTCTCACTATGTTGATTAATTCATTTGCTTCCTTAAATTCTAACTTTCCATAAGTTCCCTTGTTTTAACTACCTTTACCTACCTTTCCACTTGTGTCACTCCTATCTCCCACACCCTTGGTAAGCACATCTATACCTAATTTTCCCATTCAAGTACTCATTTATTCCACTCCCATAGTAACCCAATCCCCCCACCAAGGAGGTGGAGAAAAAAGTACCCATTGATATAACTATGGCTACTTGACCCAAAAATGGGATAGAAATAGCCAAATCATTAACTGAGGATTTAATGGTAACATCAATGATAGATATTACACTTGTCACCATAACTAGTAGTGTAGCAACTTTTGCTAAAGATTCATAGATGATAGTATTAGATTCATAGGTTGCTACTCTAGGTTGGATAACACAATCAATAATGAATAAGTAGAAATAAATGGTATCTCCTAGCACTCTAGACTTTAGTCTATTGGAGGCATCCAAAAGATCAAAACTAGTCCCCAAGACTATCTCCATAATATCATATGATGCAGGTGGGGAAAGATATGTAGAAATATCAATCCCCCCACCAGAAAAATAAAAGGAAGATATAGTGGTGGTTGATTATCAAATATATAACGTTCACTTGGGTTGTCTAAAAAGAGAGGAACTGAAGCATGGTGTTCTATCAAGTATAAACTCTCTTTATTATAAGATGGATAGTGACAAGGTCACTAAAGATGAAATGAAGAATACATTTGAATAGTTAACAACTACCTCGCGTAAGTTCATTGAGCCAATATCCCAACCAACTCAATATATTGCTCAATTCCATAACAAAGAAACATTTGAAGTAATGACAAATATTATTTCCATGGGAAGGGCCATAAAATATTGGGATGATAAACTCATAACAAAAGGAAATAGAGTGCTAAAGCTAGTAATCGACTATTATAAAAATCTTAAGGATGATCATGCATCTCTAAAATTAGAGACAAGTAAATATAAGGAAGAGATTGAAATATTGAACCTATTCTTTCTAAAATTATAGGCTATTGACCTGATTGAGATTGACACCCTAATATCATAAAATATATTGAAGAGTTATGCAAAGCATGAAGATGTAGATAGGGTAGCCCATTTTAGAATCAAGATACTCACTGAGAGTATTAATAAGGCCAAGGTTACACATGATAAGGCCACATATACAATCTATGACATTGAATATTTGGTTAGTAAATTGTCATGTGAAGCAACAAATCATCAAGATCAAATCCTTTTAGTTCAATAGGTTCAAGACAAATTCAAAGGGGTAGTCAAGAAAAAATCAGCATGGGATACAACCTTCAACTTGAGTTCCATCCACCAATTCATCAAGTATCACAATACACTGGATTATATGGGAAAAGATACTCAAGTCTATAGAGTTTCATATAGGGAACTATCCAAAGTAATATCAAAATGTGAGATCAATAACACTTACACCCTTAGTCCTAATGAAGAACACCTTCAAAATATTTTTAGTAACTTTGATGCTTATATAAAGAAGATACAAGCAAAAAAGGATAATGAATATTCATAAGCCATGGTTGTGGATTAATTGTTTCAAATAAATTGTAAGAATACAGTATATAAATTACATCTCTTTGTTGTAAGAAACATTGTAAAGTTGTAAATTGTAAATTGCAACTATCTTTTTGATATTTCTCTTTGAGAAAGAACCACTTGTAATTTTCAACTATCATTTTGATACATCTCTTTGAGAAATATCCACTTGTAATTTTCAATTGTCATTTTATAAAGATTTAAGTTTTAAAAGTGAAATTTGTAATTTTCACTTTTCGTTTTGACAAGGTTTGAATTGCTTCACTTGCAAAAACTTATGTTATAATTTACACATTCCTTTTTGTCAAGATGAAGGACTTAAAAACTTGTAAAAGTCTTCACTTTAAATTAAAAATTAGGTTTTGTAAGTTGTAACCTAAAATATCTAAAAGCATTCAATGTTTACCAAGTAATGGTTCATTTTGGTGCCTCACTCCTTAGGAGATATAAAAACAACACAACTCAAAGAAGGAAAGTTTCAATTGGAAGATTTCAATGGATTTCTATACTTCTATAACACTTCTTGAAGCACCCAATAGTTGCATGCTTCTTTTTTTTGATTTTCTTGCTCTTTAATTGGGTGTAAGGTTTTGTTAACTCCATCTCTTTAAAGGGAGTATTTTTGTATAAATATGGGTACCCTAGCATTTCCCATCTATCTTTTTTCTATTATAAAACTTATTATGCATTTGAATAATTGATCTACATGCTGTAACCTAGAGAAAGTGAATAGACTAAAGTTTTGCCTTCTTTGTGTATATACAACTATTTTTCAAGTTTTTGAATGCTCTGATTCTTATTTAATTCATATATATATATATATTAATATGTGGTATTATTTATGAAAATTTTAAATATTTTTTATGAAAAATAAATAAATATGTTACTTATTTGATAAAGATATTCCATATTACCTTTGATCTCAAATTTGTGCAAGATTGTGTTTTATAAATTCAACATATTAAACATTCAATTGTGTTAAAATAAAGAAATCATTAATTTATACTATACTATTTGGTGTAATCACAATTTTTATATTTTTAAAACTCATCTTAGAACTCTTTTCCCGACAAGTCAAACCCTAGTTAGGAGAAATATCACTAGGAGGTAGTAGTTTTATGTGAACTGGTCATATACTAGTTGCACTAGGCTTAGTGAAAGGAAGCCAACCTTCTCCATAGGTTCACCTCAATTATCCAAGGTTTCAAAAATTGGAGGTGATCCCATTGTGTCATTAGATATTCCATGTGTTGAAACTCACACTACTCATAATACTACAAATGCAAAATGGGTACAAATTTTTAGTGATAAAAATACATTAGATATTTGGGGTCATGACCAAGATGGATCTGATAGACCTAACCAAGGTATTTATTACCATAATAACATCACTAGAGAGGGTTATAAAGCCTATAGTCAAGAAACACCATGTAATAACCCTAGATAGGTCTTATGTTTTCATATTCAGAAAGTAAATGCAAAGTAAATAAAAATCTAATCTAGTGCTCACCAAAGATTGTGGCACAAGGGGGGGTAATAAACATAAAATGTAAACATGCATATGAGAATCGTAATTAATCTATTTATAGGCAAAACCCTAATGCATGGAGATATAAATATATTCAAAATCCATTAATTATGCTACTTCTATCTAATAAAATAGGGGAGTAAAGTTAGAGATGCTTACCTTGAAGATGAACCTGTTGAGCCTCAATATCTCCCTTGGAAAAATGTGCTTTACAAGAGGTTATTATAGTTTTTAAGAATCACTAATAAAGTAAAAATCATCCAAGACTTTTCCATAAAACAAGATTCTTTTCCAATTATAAAACCTAAGCTATAACTTTTCAAGTAGAATGGTAGAAGAGCAAATTGTAAAGAAGTGCAAATGAATAATTAACTCTTGTCTCTCTATAATAAATGGAAAAATGAATGTGTATATATAATTAAATCTAACCCTAAACCTTTTCAAAATTTTAGCTGATAGGGTCAGCCTAATCTAATATATATTTTTATTTATTAAAAACAAGTTAGGTTTCAGTCTAGGTTGGCCAGGAGTAGGAGTCAACCTATACCCATAATGTGTTTTAACCATTTGAATATAGGGCCAATGGGGTTGATAGTATAATGTAAACTATCATAAAGGGGTTTAAGCTTAGGAAGGGGCTAAGTAAGGTGGTGAATTATTTAAGGAGTGTGTAATATATTAATTAAGGATTAGGGAAATACATAGGATAAGGTTGTGTAGATAAAAAATGGTAGTATAGGGGATAACATTCTTATGAAGCACCAATGGTCTATCCACCCATTTATCAGTGCACCATTTAAGGTGTGCACTTAGATAGATTGAAACTCAATAGGTTATATTAAGAGAGAAACATTAGTAATTGATAAATTTTGAAAATATTATGTGTATATAGAATCCATAACATGTATCTGATGTAGGGGTCTCTTTAATAAAGGTCTCCATAGTAGATTATGTATATATCGTAATGCTATAAGAGTAGACCTCACCTACATTGATGTCTTAACTAATATATGAGGTGTGATAATAGACTCTATGTTTGGAGATATAACTAGTGACTTATATATAACTAATTATGGAATAGATAAAGGATACTCATATAGAAGGTCCTCAGCCATAACCACCTAATTAACATGTATATATTTGAGACATTTGTGTATGGTGGATGGGATATCCTAAATCTGTTGTATCTAAGGCCTACCCAATAACATGTCAAATATGCCAAAACTAGGTATGACTATGAATTTGATAGCCACATGTGTAGGACCAACCTATAATATAAGTACTATCTCCATGATGGAGCTTTGAATATGGCCATTGAATCCAAAAATAAGTATATCTATCTAAGAAATGTCCTATTTTAAGTAAGCCAAGTGATATAGAAGTGTGATAGTACATATGTTAATGCTTGACCTATTTTTAACCATAACAATCTAAATAAGATGATGATCATTTTAAGATTATAAAAAGAGTGCGTATAAATATATGTCATCATCAACTATCTCCTACTATGAGAAAGTGACAAGAGGTCTAGATGGTACTATAGTATGATACACCTCAATGATATTATGTATAGGGTGTGTGTATACTATATGAGTATGGTAATATATTGGTGGTGGTTGTGAATAATATGTATAATGAATGCACAAAGTTCCTATTGTCTCATTATTAATGTGATTTATAAATGAATCTAAAAATATTTTTAATGTTTTTGCTTGTGTTGGTTGTGGTCTAGGTGCCTCTTTAGGAGTGCTGACATCAATGATATTAGCATCTATGAAATCTTGTATCTTATGTTATAGACTGATGCATCTATTATAATATGTCTTAGTGCCTTGTGATAGTCACAAAATTCATTGGCATCATAATTCCTTGGAAGAAGCCTATTCATATTAATCTATTTGAGGGAAGGGAGAGATATGATGTTGCATTCTAGGATTTATTAAAGAACATGTGTTGGTGATTTAGGAAGGTGTGTGAAGGGTCTCCTTAGAGGAGATGATAGAAACATGCAATGAGTTATATCTGAAACTAAATTAACTATTATATTTGGATCATTCTTATTTTTAGTAGGTCTCACATTATATGGGGGATTATTGGAAATCTTATTAGTTGAATCTAATCCAGTTGTGTACTTTAACCTTCCCATAGAGAGAAGCTTGACTTCTCACTCTTTCACTTTATGGCATAACTCTATGAATTATTGAAAATTATTAAATATAATTTCTTATAATTTTGGTAATAAACTTTATTTTATTATGTCTTGGAGTTCTTTATCTACCATGGGGCTAGTCATATTTGCTAATATAGTTTTATATAACAAGACATATTCAACTATTAGCTCATTGGATTTTTTATTGAGTTATGAAACTTGATCATATGAAACATTATCATTAATTTTAATTAAAAATTATACTAAAAACATATCTTCTAGTGGATTAAATGCTGTGATGGATTGGTTAAGAAGATCATAGAACCATTGTAATGCATAGTCCTTTAAACTACAAGGGAAAAACTTAGTGAAGAGTCAATAATTGGACACATAGTCTAAAGATGTTGCATGAAAATATCATAGATGATGCTCTAGGCCACCCTTACCCTCATATAAACTAATCTTGAGTGCTAAAGATCTAGATGGTAAAGGAGTTGATGCCATATGCTATGCTAAAGGTGTATGTAAGAGTGTGTGAGATTCCAAGGCACAATATGGTATAGTATCACCCTACTAAAGATGTAACACCTTAGAATATAAATAATTTATCTCTTGTGGAAGTATTATACATATAAAAAAGAGGGCTGCATATTAACTACAAGAGGTTGTGCCACAGGTGAAGGTTGGCTAGTTTTAGCTGGTTATTTTAGAGTCTGAAATGCCCCCATAGTAGGTGTACCAATATTAGTATCTATGGGGTTGGAGGATTGGATTGTAGTGGATTTTAGGATATCCCCTTAAAGAAATATAGATAAGGTCATATTGCATATTAGGATGTTTAGAAATGAAATCTTTCAATTTTCTTGATCGATCCCATCAAATTAGTTATTGAATTATACCATTATAGGTTGGGAAGTAGGAAAACACAAAGTTGTATATTTCAAACATTTTATGAAATTAAATATATGAAATATTGTGGAAATAGAATAATTAATTAGATCTAAGATTTTGAAATTAGAACAAATAAAAAAAGGATACAAACCCTAAGAGCATATAAGTTTAGGGTTTTGGTAGAAATCAAAGTAAGTCGAGTTTACAAAGTGAATTAAATTTTAAAGGGATTATGGTATGTAAAACCATAGGTTGCTAAAGTGTTGGAATAATAAATTAGGGAGTAAATATGAAATAAATACAACCACTAATTTGTACAATAATTGACCTAATCCGATTATTCTTAAAATAAAAATAAACTACAAAAAGATGTACTTAGTTGGAAATTGACTAAGATGGGTAAATGATAGGCTAGAAATTGGTGTAGAAATTGGGTAGGGTGTCATAAAAAACAATATAATGTCAAAACTCATCCAAAATAGTAGCACAATCCTCTAGATAGTAGTGCACTGTGCTAGTGTCTTTTGGGGTGTAGCATTGTCCCTTGTAAGTAGAGACTATGGGCTTCTAGGTGGATATTTACCTAAGTTTGAGATGTTTGTGCCTATGTGATTGAGTGACATATCATTGTATTTTATCTATTTTTTATTGATTTAGAATTCAAAACCCTAAACCTCCATGTTATTAGGGTATTTGAGGAACACAATAATAAAAGTGTAATGTTAGATAAATAGGCTGGATGTGACCACAACACCTCACTATGTTGAAAGTTACCTGCATGCCAATATCTTGAAAGGGGATCAATCCTAATGTAGTTCTACGAATATAAGTACTGATGCAAGTGCAAGTGAATGATAGTATGAGTAATGGCTTGATTGCTTTGAGTGTGACTTGAGATTGGAATATGAGTAATATGATATTAGGAGTGTTGTAGATGGTTGTATACAGAAGTAGGGTATAATATGGATTAATGAACTTGATTTTCACAAATTATTTTTGATCTTGTTTGTGCATATTTTCATTTGATTTATATTTAGTGGGTAAAGGGATCAAAATGGTGTATACATATTGATCTTGTGTTTTTCAGGATGTGGAATAGGTCTAAGCCAACCCTAAGGCATCTTTATAAATGAAAATATGTTTATTGGAAGAAAAAAGAGGCAAGGGATAATAGTGTGGTCCCTTGGTCACTAGCATAATGTGCTAGTGTTTAAAGGGTCCTGCTAGTGTCTAAGTTGTAGAATCTATTGCACTAGGGGTTTAGATGCCTAGGAGATAGTCTAGAACTATACTCGACACATCTAGGGATGGGTTATACCCACACAAAATCTAGATAAGGATTGAAAGAAGCCCTAACATAGGTCAATGGATAATCTAGGGATAGGGTGGTCTCAAATTACACTCATTACACTCTAGTATTATTTTATATGACTACATTAAGAAATAAGACACCAAATACCTAAATCCTACCTTACAAGTATCGTAAATGTTTTGAGTTTATCAATGGTGGCATGCCAACAATATATTTTACCTTTTTTGGATTAACCTTGATGCCCTACTGAGAGATAATGTACCCTAGAGGTTTTATGGAAGATATGCCAAAAAATCATTTTTTATATTTAATTGCACATTGAATTTTTATAAGTGCTCAAATATTTGTCATAAGTCTATAACATGATCTTGTCGGTGTTTTGATTTTTCTAGTAAATTATAAAAATAAATTTTGGCAGTTTTATGAATGAAATCATGACAAATATGTGTCATTTCCATTTAATATGTTTCTCCTACATTTTTTAATTTGAAAGGCATGATAATATAACAAAATATTTCCCATGGGGTAGTAAATGCTATTTTTTATTGACATGTGTTAATTTTGATTTTATTATATCTATAAAAACCATCTATGAATGAAAATGTCCCATACCTGACTGTAGAATTAACAATCATATTGATGTTAGGTAAAAGAAAATCATCTTTTAAACAAGATTTATTTTAGTCATGAAAAAATATGTAACATCTAATGTCATCATTAGGTTTAGTGATAGGTACAATGTTAGAAACCTAATCAAAATATGCAATGGATATTATAAAGCCTATGTCTAAGGGTCTTTAAATTTCAACTTTTACAAGTAATGCTACCTTGGGATGAATTTTATGAATATTTTGTTTCAATAGTTTTGCATTTTGATATAATAATATATATTGTGTATTTACATATATAGATCAATTTTAGGCATGTATGAATAAGCAAAATCAAATAATTTTGGATAATCATGGATAACCTATCGATAGATTTTGCCTTCATCTTCTTGCATCATTGTAAATAGTATTACTAGTTAAGGATCTCTATATTCTCTATAGTTATATTGGAATATTTATTCATTTAAGAGAGTGGATCATTCTGTGATATATGGTGAAATAATAATTGTGTTAGGTGAATCATGTTGGATATTGCTATCATTATTGTCACCAAAGTAATCATGAGTAGAGGTAGAATGAGGAAACCTATTCGTATGATAGAAGGAAGGGAAATCCTCATATGCCCCAAATTACGCTATCAATAACTCATAATTTAAGAAATCATCCAATGTACATATTTATGGTCATATGTAATGCATACAAAATAATATCTTTGTAATGGGAAGACTTATGTAACAAACCCAAGAGTGAAGTATTATCAATAACATCATTGGATTGGTTTATAGTATTGTATGGAGAAAATGGTTGTTTCATTCACTCCCTTTGATGTCTAGTGGTGACAAGTAGGAGATCATTATAAAAATTATAAAAACAAGGGGTATACATGAATACATTTGTTTAAAGGTTATTATGCTTTTGATCCCATTTTATTATTGTTCCAACTAATTTAGCCATGTGTGAAATGTAATGGGAAATGACTACCATTATGTAATGCATTACGAAGTAAGTACTATATATATCTATATTGAGCATGATTTATTAGTTTTTAATAAAAATAAATCTATTTTTTAATATATTTATAGTTCATAAATTAGAACATAAAATCCTAGGGCAAGCTAGGGTTTGCACAAAAAGACCTAGATATAGGTTTCACCAAATACTTAACCCTTTTTGGATTTGATAAGGGTTAAGGGGTTATAATAACCTAATCAAATGGATGAATAAAACTATTTTAGAATAGTCCAATTAAATTAATTTAAATAATAAAATATACTAAATATAAAAAAATACCAAATATAAAAAGTATAATTCAAATTGATATTCTGATAATTATGACACAAAGAAGAGATAATAATTAATTAGTTTGTAGATGAACATGAAAATATAAGATGTATAGGTGTAGGAATAGGTAGATTGATGATTAGGATCCCATCATCAAATTTTTAAAACATTATTTCTACAACCCTGGATACTATTGTCAACCAGTGGACACTAGTGTAGATGCTTCTATCTATGGCTCGACACCTATGTCCTATAAAAAATATTTATTATAGATGACTAAAATGTTAGGTTTTTTGTCACCTTTTAGTTGATGTATTTTTATTGCACACATAAGATCTATATGAGTGTAGATAGATCAAACCCTAGTTCTTCACCTTAGGTCATGTCACCTTACCAATAGGATTTAGGGGGATCACAAAGTCAAGCTCACATTAAGGACCCATTTTATAATGACCATTACTTACATAGTCAATATTCTAAGGAGGGCCTCAGATATATGTAATTATCCCCTAAGTGTGGCCTTGTGTGTGCATAAGGGTGAAATATGTTATATTGAAGGACATATAATGATATAGCTTGTAAGTTGACAAAAATGACTCATGCGATATTATTTGAATGATTTAGAATTATAATATGACTGATCTTATGACTGATATAGAAATAGGGAATAATTGGACAATATAAATCAATTATGTAATTGATTGAATGAGCTTGAATATGTGCTTTCTTGGTATTTACTAGATGAATAATGAGTAGGATTTGGTTTGTATTTATACCACACATTTTAAAAATATATCATAGAAGAGTTAGATAAGAAAAATAGGCCAACCCATATGTTTCTAAATATTTTTAATTTGGGCAAATTTTGAAGTATAAACACTAGTTAAGGAATCTAGACATTACCATCGATGCCAATGTCCTTATGTGAATGGTAGTGTATAGTAGGGTGTAAAACTATTAAAAGTCTATAATTGATACTGAATGATATAAATCATATTTTATTCTTTCTATAGTGTACAAGTGATATGGGTCATCATAATGATATGGTTGGTCCATATGATAAGCAATTAGTCATAGTGAGATGGTGAATGCAACCCTTTCGATAGAAGGAAAGTCTATAATTGAAGTGTAGAGCCATAATTAATATTTGTCAAGTGTACAAGACTAAGATGATATATATAATCAAATTTTAGTATATAAAATAGTGTTTATTGACTCAGGGAGTACACATAACTTCATCAACAATAAGTTGGATACTCATTTAATCTATTTCATTTATACAATTCCAAAATTTTAGGTCATGATTTTAGTAGTGGCACAATAAATTGTTTGGGACAATGCCATAGTATTAAGTTTGTTATGGAATACTACATGCTTGATTATCCTATGTTTTTTATTCCCATGGGTGGAGATGAACTTATTTTAGAAGAACAATGGCTCATGACTTTGGGCATCATAAAGATGAATTTCAAATAACTATTCATGTGCTTTCATTCTAAAGGTAGGACATTTGAACTTTGTGAATTACATGAAATATATACATAATTGGTTAATTAACATAAGATAATGAATATTATTAAATATTGACCTGAAGGATTTGTATCATTAATTTTTTCCTTAAAATTTGAACCAACAAATGTGTCTACTCATATTAATTTATAGATGATTCTTGATGACCACCCAGGTATTTTTGGTGTCATGCCAAAAGGACTACCACAAAAAAGAGAACATGATCATGGCATAATAATGCTTCTAGATAGTACACCACTAAACATCTAACCATATAATTATGAATATGCATAAAAGAGTGAGATTGAAAATATGGTACAAATGATGCTAGATGCAAGTATCATCAAACATAGCCAAAGTGAATATTTGTCCCTTGTGATCCTATTGCATAAAAAGGATGAAACTTGGAGGAAGTTCCCAAACTATAAATAAATCAACAAGTACACCATTAAAGATAAGTTTCCTATTCTAGTCATTGATGATTTGTTAGATGAACTACATGGTGTTGTTTATTTTACCAAACTATATCTTCATCTTGGGTATCATAAAATTTGGATTAGAGATGAGGATATACCTAAAATAAATGTTTAGAACTCATGAAAACCATTATGATTTTATGGTCATTCTTTTTTCCCTCACAAATGCACCATCTATATTTTATATTTTGATGAATACTATTTTTATGTATTTTTTGAATAAATTTATGTTGGTTTTTTTAATGAAATCTTAATATATAGTAAAACTTGGGAAGAACATTTGAAACATGTACTATTAGTTTTGTAACAACATCAAGTTTATGTCATACCTTCTGAATGAAATTTTTGAGTTCAAGAGTTGGAGTAATTAGATCATATTATTTCACATGAAGGATTCAAAGTTGACCCCTAGAAGATCAAATAGAGTGGTATGTGACAAAGACCCTCAATAACCTTCAAAATTTTTTGGGGCTAACAAGGAACTATCATATATTTGTAAAAAATAATGGAAACATAAAAAATAAACTCAAAAATTTATTAAAAAGTCCTTTTAGTGGAATGAAATAACTACCAAGCCATTTGAGAAACCAAAATAGGTTATGTGCACCACTCTATTTTTGGTTACACCTAATTTTTCTAAGAAAATATCATTAAATATGATACATAATGATATGGTAGTGGAGAAATACTCATGTAGGAAGGAATATTCATTAAATTTGACAATCATAAATTGAAGGAAAAAAACAAATTCAAGATAATCTATGAGAAATGGAGACCTTATTTGATGGGTAGACACTTTCAGTTAAACATTGATCTTGATAGTCTAAAATATTTTTTGGAACAATAATTGTCATCATAAGAACAAAAAAATGGGTGATTAAAATGTTAGGATAAGACTTTTAAATACTCTATAAGAAAGGAAAAGATAATGTGGTAGTAGATGTACTATATAGGAGGGATGAATTGGTTGAGACATTGTTATGTGAAATGACCATTTGGAACCCATATTGGTTAGAAGAGGCTAGATTTAAATGGGAGAATGACAAGGATACACAAGTTATGATTCAAAATATTTAGCATGGTTTTACTATTTATAAAAATATTTGAGTGAAAAGGGAATACATTATGGTATAAATATAGATTATAATTATGTAAGTATTTTATCCTCAAACATAAGATCCTTCAAGAAATTCATGCATATCCAATAGGGGGAACTCAAGTTTTTTGAATACCTATAATAGAATCAAGTATTATTTATTTTGGGAAAGAATCAAGGGGAATATACATATATTAATTACAAAATGCATGGTTTATCAACAAAACAAAGGTGAAATAATTAAGACACTAGGTCTTATACAACCTTAAGAGGAGGTTTCCATGGATTTCATTATAGGGTTGCTAAGGTCTGAAGGTTAAAATGTCATCATGGTAATTGTGGATAGTCTCATAAAATATTATCTTTTTTTCCTTATTACAAACATTTTTAGCCAACATAGTAGCTACTCCTTTTCTCAATATAGCTTAAAAGTTACATGGTAATCCCAAGATAATTGTAATTGATTGTGATACCATATTCACCAATAAAGTTTTGACTAATTTATTAACATGTTTAGGTACTTAGTTGGCTCATAGATCATCATATACTCCTTAATCTAATAGGAAAATAGAGATGGTCAAAAAATTCCTAGAAGGGTATCTATATTATTTTGTATTAGATAAATAATAAGGGTGGGTTCATTGGTTACCACTAGTATAATGGTGGTATATCACTTCCTTCTATACCTATTCTAAAATGTCTTTATTTGTAGAACTTTGTGGTTATCATCCACCATCCATCACTTCACCCTTGAAGGTGTATCCCAAGGTTTGATTTGTTGAAGAACACATTCAACTTCACCAGGAGGTACTAACTAATTTGAAAGATAAATTAATAATGACACATAATCAAATGAAGCATCAAGTAGATCAAAACCATAGTGAGAGGCATTTTATATAGGTGATTGGGTATTTATGCATTTATTACCATATAAGTAGATGTATTAAAATTAATTTAAAAAGGATAATAAAATTTATCTTAAGTATTATGGCCCTCATTATATCTTGTATAAAATTGGTAGTTTGGCATACTAGTTGGAACTTCCCAAATACACTCACATACATTATGCATTTCATGCATCTTACCTGAAGAAGGTGATTGGATATAGAGTTTATACCCTAATAGATTTATGTGAATTTGATGATGAAGGTGAGTCAGTATAAGACTTACATATATCCTTCACACACAAACTAAAAGGCTGCAAACAAGAGAGCTTAAGGAGTATGTGATCTTGTGGAAAATTTTGAATCATGAAGATGTAACATGAGAGGATGAAGATTTCCTAAAAAACATCCAAGGTTTATTTAATTTTGAGATAACATTATTTTTAATGGGAGGGTAATTATACACCCTTAACTTATAGTGTGTCTAGGGATATGTGTGGCTGTCTTGTGGCTTACATACCTTTCATATTATTTTGTTACATTTCTCTATGTTATTAGTAAGGTCAACCTATGGAATAACCATGGTTGAATAGAGTATATATATGAGGTAGTGGTTAGTATTTTATCATCATATTAAAAATAATGCTCTTATTTCATTATTATGGAGGTTTATTCCTTGAAATGGATTACACATATTTATCAAGTATTTTGATCTTTCATCAATTGTTGATGTGGATCTACTTATTATGTTTTTAATTATACGATATAATTTTCCATTATCAAAAAACATTTAAGTAATTTCATTAAAATGGAGGTGTGAGTCTCTAAGAGAATGCCACTATGACACCCACATTTTGAAATAATGTTTATAGCCTAAAAGTCACTCATATCAAAATAAGAATTAACTCTATCATGATAAATATATGATCATATAGTAACATGTCATCATGTTAGAGAGTATGCTATCATATAAATTTAAGTTTACATTTGAAACATGTATGTGACATATTGAATGTAAATCCATAAAAGTTTCATGTCTAGATAGATATATCATTGAGGCATGAAATAAAGTAATCATATTTGAAGTAGACTGTACCCTAGAAGTACATGATAAAAATCATCACACCATTAATAAATCTCAACAAATAGATAAGCACAACACACAATATTATCATGTAATGTAATATAATAATTCTAAGAATTGTGTATAAAGGATATGTTCAAATATCACATAAGAAAATATTGATCACACATAAGGGCAAGGGACACAAGCAATGGACATGTTCAAATGTCATGTTGCAAGTTTTCATTGATGTCATGTGTCTATGTACTATCATTGATGTCAAAGGAAGTATGAGAAATTATGTGTTAAAGAAGGCATGCATAGTGAAGTCTAAAAAAATGAGTGAGATGAGACTTTTGAAGTGGAAAGTACATCTACAGTGGTAACAAAGTCAGGTACTTAGGCATAACCCTTACATGAGAGACCTAGTGTGATGGAACAAGTCTAGTAGCATGTTGAGAAGAGAAGTGTGAGACCTATGTAAACAAGGTCATAAAAGTGTGAGAACATGATAGGTTGCATAAGAATGTATATGAGGTGTTGAGATAATAAATAGTAGTGAGTGAGTCACACTCCAGACTTAAAGTGACATGCAGATGAAGGCCTAGTGTGGCAAAACACCTAGTAAGGCCAAATGAAGGATGAGGATTAGATTTTAAGGTAAGAATTATTTTATGAGAATGGTATGAAGGTATATTACATGTTTATGAATTTTTTATAACAATACAAGAGGTTTTAAAGTGTATTAAAATTCCAAGTATGATTAACAATCCTGAGCCTAGTGTGCAAAGAGACTTAATGAGGTATAATAAGGATTTGAGTTGAGTTTAAAATATTCCAAGAGATCATGTGAGAATATTTTGAGGTGTGATAAGTTTATTCAATCATTTTTACCAAGTTTGAGGTCATGGATTGTAGGATAAATCTCAAAAAGGCATTTAAATGTCTCTTGTGCATGCAAAATTAAGATATGAGAACCCAAGAAGAAAGTTTAGATGCTCATTGGAATGTGTAAAGTTTTCATGGTGTTATTATAATTTTAGGAGAGATGTAAAAGGGTAATAATAAGTATTTACAAACATTAATTTGGCATTTAAGGGATAGAGATATATGAATAACCGTTAAGGAGGTTAATTGGTCTAAAACCCTCTCAAAACCCTCTTAATGTCCCAATTAGAGAAAAATTATTCAAAAGTGACAAAAATGGCTTGTTTAATAAAGTTTTATTATTTTATGAGTTATAATAGTACTTAAGGCATCTCCAGGTGGTAGTGGTGTGTTAGGGAAGTGATCAAAACCTATAGAAAATTGCTTATTTTTGAATAATTTAATGTTATAGGTAGAGTTGACTAGGTCAACACATGCAAATGGTTGGAGGTTGAAGGTCAAGACTTGTTATTGATGTAAATTGTGTTATTTTTTAAATTTATATCCTTTGTATAAATCAAATTTTTCACTCAAATTGACCTATTTCTAAAATGGCTAATGGTCAATGCAGTGAAGAAATATAGTCAAAGTGAGAAAGAGATTAAGGAGTCATTTTAGGTGATTAGGGATGAATAAAATTGATTTAAGTAATTTTTAAAGACAAATACATATTATAAATGTTTATTATATTATTTTTAATTAATTTTATATGGTGAAAATAGTGCTCTCAAGAAGACCTATTTGTATGAGTCAAGACAATGAAAGAGTGAGTTGTAAGAATTGGTCTATATGTTATACATTTTCCATTTTAAATATATTTATTTGTGTTTTAAGTTGATTTTATTATGTATTATGATATTAAAAATTCCTTGGAAATTCAATAAAGTGTCCCTATAGGTATGAGAAGTCATGATCATCATAACTATGACTTAAGATAGAATTGACTGTTCTAGGTCTGTCAAGTGAAGTGAAGGGTTTTAGAATCTATGATAAGAATGATTTCATCTAATGAAAATATTGATGTTTTTTTACAACTAATAAACATATTAATTTTTTATGGAATGTGGATAGATAGGTTAATTGGTTGAGATATGAAATCCAAAATGTCTTAGCAGTTTGTGTTAAGATAGTGAGAGAGAGAGAGGATTGAGAGCTTGGTCTATAAGACCAATGATTGATGACAAAAAATGTAATATATATATATATATATATATATATATATATATATATATATATAAGGTTGATATATATTTATTTTATAAAATATTCATGTTAATTATAAATATTAAAAGTGTCTTTTAAAGTACTAAATATGAACTCCTACATGACTATATTTTTAGAAGTAACATGTAGTTTGAGTAGTCATCTTGCATTAATGAGTTGGAGGTGGTTTGAATAGAATTTAAGAATAAATTTACTATTATGTTGTTATGTAATTACAAAATATTAATGGGAATGTGTTTTTATTCATTATAAGTGCCTATACAATTGTTAAAAGTCAAATATTGTTGATAGTACTTTGACAATGTTTGACGAGTCGTAGTGGTCATATTGCAAGAGTTGGTTTGAGGCCTTTTGTCCTGTGTAATGATGTATAATGGAAATTGAGAGGTTTTTAAATAATGAATGATATATTAATATGTTTTTTTGAGTGGTTTTTTTGAGAAAGTTAATTATATGCTTCAGTTTTGTAAGGTAGATTTTCTGGGTCTGTGAAGGGCTAATGGTGAGTAGGCCTAATAGCTTGGTTCAAGGTGTGAAATGAATAGAATAGTGTTAGATACCCAAGGATATATTAGGAGGGGAATATTAAATTGATATTAGAAATTTTTAAATCTTTGGTAAAGGAAAAAGGTGGTCCAATATGTTTGAGTGTAACGTGCGCCTTAGAGAAGGCCTAATTCCTTTAGGGATCTATTAGGCCTAATAGGGTTTTTGTTATTAAAGGGTATGGCCAAGATATTGAGTTATTTTATCACTAATGTAACATGTTTTTGGACCTATTAAAAGGATAATTAAAGTGTGTAAATTATCTTGGCCTACCAAGATGGGTAAGACCAAGAGTTGAGTATAAAAACAAGTCTTAATTGGCCTATTTGAGCTAGTTAGAGAAGAGAGGATACAAGCGAAGGAGAGAGCCTTTGAAAGAGGAGTAGGTCATTGAAGACCATCAGAGGATAAGAGGATAATACATTATTATCTAACATAACTTTTTTAGGTGGATGATGGGGTCAATGGACCTAATAAGCCTATAAGAGGCATGTTGAGTAAAAAGTCCTAAGAGCTATTTGAGTGAGATTGAAAGGGAAATAGTGAAAACAAAGGAGGTAATCATAAGTTGAAGATTATAAATAGGTTTTATAAGGTGATAAAAGATCATAAGTGAATTATTTAGTGCTGTTAGTGCCCAAAATTTCACTAAATCAATTGGGCCCTTATCTGTATCAATGTCTAAGTCATTATCCCAACTTTCATCTCCAAGTGTTCTTTTGGAAGGTCAATCTCATATAAAAATTGGTTAAGTCATAATATGGATTTTGTCTTTAACTTATAATTTTTTGTACTTTTTTCATAAACATAATGTCTGATGGAAATATGTCTTCAATATTTTTTTCTTGGATAAAAAGTTTAAAGACTTATTTCCATTGGACATTTTGTCCGCTATAAAAGATCTGAAGGAATTCAATGTATTATTTGTTTTAGGCTAAGTGTTTCATAAAAGATCTAAAGGGTCATTTATTTTAGAGTTTTCATCCACACAAAAAGCCTAAAGGGTCATTTCCTTTAGGAATTTTTCTAAATAAAAATCTTGAAGGGCTATTTTATTTGTTTCAAGTCATTTGTTTCAGACTTTTTATTTGCGGCCAAAGGTTCGAAGGGCACTTGCCCTTCAGGGATTTTTACCACACAAAAATCCAAAAAAAAGTAAAGGAATTATTTAATTTGGCCAAAGATACTTTTAGAAATCCCAAAGGGTCATTTTTCCTTTGCATAATTTTTGAAGGGTCATTTCCTTTAGGTCTTTTTCCCTTGTAAAATTCCTAAAAGACACTTGCAGAAGGGTCATTTTGCCTTTAAAAAAAATCTAAAGCATCACTTCCTTTGAGAATTTTTACCTTGAAAAATTCCTAAAGGGCACTTTCAAAGGATCGAAAGACACCTGCAATAAGTCTGAAGGAAACTTTTAAGAGATCTAAAGGACCATTCAAAAAGGTTGAAAGGCAATTCTCTAGGGTAGATGCCCTTGACAAAACTTCCAAAGGGTATATTTAATATGGCCAAAGGGTACTATCGACAAAGTTTATATGGAGCAGAAGTCTTATTTCCTTTAGACATTTTTCTTGAGCAAAAAGTTTGAAAGAATTGTATTTCTTCAGGAAAAGTACCAAGTTCAATTTTTTTGGGGAAATTGTTAAGCACAAAATGTCTAAAATAATTATCCCAATGAAAATAGAAAGATAAAATTCTCAATTATTTTGGTAAACGTGTGAAGTCAAATCCTTTAGGGAAATTATCTTAAACATTTTATCTCAAATAATTATTCTAATAGACTGATTGAAAGAATTATTATAGGATAGAAGTGTCAAAGCAAAAGAGAAGCTGAAGATAAAAGGTTTGACAAAATTATTTCAAAGATCAAAGGCTAGAGAAATAAATAAGAATACTAAAGACAAAGAATCATAAAAAAATGTCATGGAAAAAATTCCCCAAAGAAATATTTCTAAATTATAGGTATGACGGTCTTGTATACATTTTTGGATAGGCATGTGGATGTCAAATTTAAGCTGCAAGGACTAGCCATTGGAATTCAAATGTTTTGAAATGGTTGTGTAAGCATCAATTTTAGACCCTATGAAGTAGAGATTAATTTTCAAATGAAGGTATATCTAATGACACATGTTTTCTTAGAGTAGGATGATTTGATGGTGCATGATCAAAGCTAAAGAGTTGAAAGAACATGAAAAGCCTATGGGGCTTCCAAGTGGCACATCCTTGGGGCCAAGACTAGGAAATATCAAATGATGCCCCACCCTTAGAATCATGATCTAATTGATTGAATTTTCTCAAGCAATCAAGATAAAATGGTGTGAATTTGAAGTTAAAAGGTTAAGCTTGTGGTGCATGATAAGGTTTGAGCATGTTCCCATTGATTGATGATATGTGGTTAAGTGTACACTTTTCGATTGATGGGGCATATTAAATCATAACTTTTTAATAAAGCCTAGAGTGGATGTGGGACTACTAATTGGCAAGAGCACATTATTTTGATGGGGTTGATAGAGCATAATGCAAAAATCCTACAAATTAACCAAGTGGTACCATTTTAGCATAGGACCTATTGAGCAACCAATGATGTTTGGTCCTCTGATCAAAATCTAATGGCACACATTGATTTGGTCTAACAAAATCTAATGATGTGAGCCAAGATAGAATTTTTTAAGGGATTGGATTGAATGAGGAAGTGATAAGTGTCCAAGTTAAAATTAAATTTGATGGATGTTTCCTAGTCAAGAAATGAGTCAAAGCATAAAAGAAGGACCATAAAGCCATTCTAGAGTGAATATTTCTAATCATGATCATGGATCATTTTTAGTTTCATGTCACAAACAAAAAATTCTTGATCCATCATTAAAAGAATAGTTTTTTCTATGGCATGCACAAAAAAAGGCAGTTATCTAAGAGGTTCCAACTATGTAGGTAACCATTCACCGACATCTCCAGGGAGTTAAACATAGAAAAAGAAGTTTGTTTGGCCTTTTCCATGAAATTCACCTTTTAGGTAGGTGTAAAGGGGAATATTTAGGTGGTTAAAAATGAGGAAAAAGTCTATTTATATCCTCAAATGATTTTTTCCCTCTAGCTATGCAATCAAGAAATCAAGAGCATCTCTAGATAGTTGCAAGTACTCATCATTCCTTGTAGAGGTAGTTTCAATAATTGTTTTTCTTGAAAATCGATGAAGATATCATGCATAGAAAAAGGTAATTTTCATATTGGAACATATTGATAGGATTGGAAAAGTTTGTTATGTAATTTTTTCAAATTGTAGCCCATAGTCCAAAAATTGGGAAGGATTAAAAAAGTATAAATAGGGGTTTTTTACTCTATTCTAAGGTTATTATTAGATGTTGGCTATTGTAGGTCATTTTAGGTATCCATATTCCCTAAGTATAAGTTATACATATTTTTTGGCATTAATTACTATGGGTAGATTTTATCTCCCCTGCTAAGGTGGTTGCCTCTGTATAACCATTAGCAAGGTTTATGTTTCCCTTGACAAAATAAAAATTTCACTATGCTTATCCCCATGACATAATTTTGAAGTATTGTTATATACAATATTTATTTTCAAGTCATAGGAAAATATTTGTGGTTCTTTATTGTATCTTGTTAATGAAATGTAATAATATGTTTTATATATTTTTTTGATTGGATATTTAGGGTTGTGATCATTATTGGTTGTCATTATGGGAATGTACCTAGGTTATAAATCCCTCTCTATAGTTATATTTGGAAATGTGTTATTGAATACCTTTTAAGGGCACCTTGGGTTCATGAATTTAGCAAGAGAAAGTATTTGAGATTCTAGTTTTAGTGCATTTCCTAATATCTCAAGGATCATTCGATGTTTATCATTGTCTTGCATTTGAATTTTTTTTTGCATCTTTACTAAGGAACATTGTCATGAAATACTGCTAGATACCCTACTATTTATAAATTGGAAACACACCACCATCCTTATTTATAGTTATCTAATTTTTCCTACCCTATTCTACCCTACAAATAATATTCCCTTTGCATACCATAAGCATTAAATGTTTTAAAAATACATAAAATATTACTTATTTGGAATGGGTTTGCAATTTGTGCTTTAAATCCTAACATTACAGTCCTTCATTTAGTCCCTTTGCTATTTAAGATTCTTCACAATGAAGATTGTAGTCAAAATTTCATCTATCTTTAGTAGCTTGTATATGACATAAAGCATTTGTGCATTTCATGTGACAACACTTCATAAGTAAAGTATGAAAAATTAGTTATGCCTTGGTCATATTTATTCTTTGTGCTAAAAATCCCTATGGAGATTAAATTATAAAACACCTCCATGTGAGCAAGCTACCCCATAGGTCCTCTCACTCTGGTTTAAGTAGAGTCAAAAGTAAAAGGGAGCTAACCATACCTTCTATAGGTGCCTCTTAGTAATTTTCTCCAATTTGGTCCATTCTTGACACCAAACCCTTCCTTAGATGCAATGAAATATAAATGGGTTTTTTTGTCATTGCTTGCTAATTTCTTTCAAGTGTGAAAGGCTAAATTAGACAGGTGTAAAACTAGAAACCAATAGGTGCTAACTTACCTAAGGGGTTGGAGTCTCCTTTAAATATTGAGCTTGTAGAAGACTAGTTGAGTGGGTGCTTAACTAGGTAAGGGTTAGATCTCCTTGTGGAGTTGGTACTTCACTAAACTTTGGATCTTGACATTATAGGATAGTAGTCCATGTGCATGGTTCAATGGGTTTTATTCCCCAAGATTATTTCCCACATATATCTTGTGTTTTATTTTGATATGCTTGTGTAGTTGTTTATTTATGCATTGATCTTTAAGTGAATGAATGCTTCATGAAATTGAATAGTTATGGTTAAGAAACTAATTCACCCCCTCTCTCAATAACTACTTCTAATAATTAGTGTCAGAGAAAGACCTTTGGAAGAGGTTTTATAGCCTACATGTGAGCCTATGTAACATAAAATATGATGAGGGTAATGTTCATCTTGTTTTTAGTGATGGTATATCAAAGAATAATGATACTTGTAGAGTTATCTAAAGGGACGAAAGATGTCAACATGAGGTCTGATCAACACTTAAACCAAGGTGAGTTATGTGTTACAGTAGGACATCAGTAAAAGTTGAAAGAATGTCAAAAGTATAATTTAAAAGCCCAAAAGGACTATATAGAAGCTAATTCAAAGATCAAACCCATTATTGACAATCTAAAAGGACTCTGAAGACATATTGAGAGAAAGGTATAGGTCAAGGCATTCTACGGTGGTCTACTTGGTCAGCTAGTATGATAGAAGGAAGATGTTACTTCATTTAGGTATTCAAACAAATTGAGGTTGCATAATACTTTTTTTTCCTTGATATAAGATGCTATGAAGTGATATATATATCATCATAAAAATATATACAAGTGAAGGATGAGTTGGTCATCAAGTTAAATAAATTGAGTTGATTCTTTGAAGCTATCATAAATGAGCAATGGTTTTATTAGGAATTTGAGTATGTTATTGACTCCTATTTAAGCATTTATGAGGTTTAAAGGTGTGAGTATGTATTATTGTTTATGCATGCAATTTTATTAAGCATATACACTTTAAGGTAACCAGACCCAATGGAGGAGATCATTTGAATCATAAGCACACATGTTGTTGAAAGACATCAATAAATGACAATGCTTTAAGAGTGAAAGTGACTGTATTCTTAAGGTCTTTATGAATGATAGATATGAGTGAATTGTTTGATATGTATAGTGATTTTGGTCTATTAAGGTTATTGATATAAGAGAATGGAGGTATTCTTTAGGTCATTTTATTCTTATATGAGTAATTTGCTTGATCAATTTTGACCTTAGATGTGATGAATGAGATTAAGACTCATAGGATAGTGAAATGAGGGTTTTGAGTCTTCTAGTATCTTCAAACCCTAAGTTGATGACATGCTTGTAATGCATGTTTAAGATCATGATGAAGTCTAAGGATCAATACTTATAATTATTGATCAAGAAATTTGTAGATTGGTCTATATGACCAATGTCATTGGAGGTAGAGAAAGTTTCTCATGAAGATCCATGGTCTTGTGTTGATCAAAGATTGAAATGATAAGTTATTGGTTTCATGAGAGTATTAATAGAAGTTATGAAGATGGTCATGCCCTATATCATGACAAGAATCTGGTAAGCTTGAAGAAGATTTCTATGGTGAGCATTGAATATTTTTCATGGATTGAAATGGTTTGTTGATATCTTGGTGACCTCAGAAGGTCATGGGGAGATGTAGTTTCATGTTGAAAATGACATGAAGATGTTCATAGTGTTCTAAAAATGACAAGTTTTGAGTGATCATATCAAGGTATTGACTATAAGTATGCAGAGTTAATTCTTTGAGTCTAACTGAAGAGTTTCTTGGAGGTTTTAGTTTTTTTATGCATCAAGATAACCTTAAGATCATGAAAGAGTAAGTTGACATGATTAATGTGTCCCTATTTTCATATCATGTAAGATTCATTGGTGTGATATAGGTCCATCACTATGTATGAGGTCTCATAGACCTATTTGACTATATGTTTCCTTGAAGAAGATATGAAGTGTTCTAAGCCATGATGGCTTGTGAAGATTGAAGCATAAATTTTTGATGCATATGAGGATGTAAATGAAATTGAGATCATTAGGTTCCTATTAATGTATTTATTTGTATATGAATGAGTGTTTTAAGGAAAATTATGATTCATTTATTCAAGATAGTGTTTTGTGATAATTAGGTTTCTATGAGACCTATTGGTAGCATGAGGGTTAATGGAGTCTTCAAGAGGGTTACAAAGAGTCCAAGTGAATGCATGAAGTAACTTGAGTAATGAAGATACTTGAAGGTTTATTATAAATGTTGAGTGTGACTTGACAAGAGCTCTCATAGGGATGAGGAAGACATACAAGCTTGAGTTTGTATTTATTTTAAATAGTTTATTTTTAATTTCAATTATACATGGAATTAGGGGGAGCTAACTTAGATGGTTTGAGAAGCTTGAATAGGAGTATGCATGAATAAAGGGGGAGCTTGATAGCTCTTTAAATGACTAGGTCTAAGAATAAATAGTAATATTAGAGATGAACTTTGTAATTAATGTCAAAGGGGGAGAAAGGATTGATGGGGAGATCCATATTGAGGATATATGAGAATGGTTTGATATGTTAAGAGGATTTCCATCAATAATAAAGGGGAAGATTATTGCAAGTTATCATTGATGTCATGTGTCCATGCACTATCATTGATGTCAAAGGAAGTATGAGATATTGTGTGTTAATGAAGGAATGCATAGTGAATTATAATAAAGTGAGTGAGTTGAGAATTTTGAGGTGGAAATTACATCTATAGTGGCAACAAATTTAGGTATTGAGGCATAACCCTTGCATGAGAGACCTAGTATGATGGAATAAGTCTAGTAACATGTTGAGAAGAGAAGTGTGAGAACTATGTGGACAAGGTTATTAGTGTTTGATAAATTAATAGGTTGTATAATAATTTATATGAGGTTTTTAGATAATATACAATAGTGAGAGAGTCATACTCTAGACCTAAAGTGACTTGCAACTGAAGGCCTAGTGTGGTAAGACACTTAGTAAGGCTAAATAGAGGATGAGGATAAGATTCCAAGGTAAGAGTTATTGCATGAACATGGTAGGAAGGTATATGAAAATTTTATGAATTTTTGAGAATAATACAATAGGTTTCCAAGTGTATTCCAAGTCTAAGTATGACTGGAAGTCCTGAGCCTAGTGTCTAAAGAGACCTAATGAGGACTACTAAGGAGTCAAGTTGAGTTTATAAGATTCCAAAAGATCATGTGAGCATGGTTTTAGGTGTGATAGGTTAATTAAAACATTTGGAACAAGTTTTAATCATGTATTTTATTATAAAACTCAAAAAGGTGTTTTAAAGTCTCCTGTGCATACAAAATGAAGAGACAAGAACCTGAGAAGAAAGTTTAGATGCTAATCTACATGTGTAATGTTTACATGGTGTCTTGAGCATTTTTTGAGAGATGTAAAAGGATAATAATAAGGATTTAAAATAATTATTTTTGAATTTAAGGGATAAATATATATGAATAATCATTAAGGAGGTTAACTTGTTTAAAACTGTCTCAAAACCCTCTTAATGATCTGATTAGATAAAACTTGTTGGAAAGTGCCAAAAATGGTTTTTTGATCAATTTTGATGATTTAATGAGGTAGATTACTCATTTAGGCATCTCCAGGTGGTAGTGGTTTGTTAGGGAAATGAGCAGAACCTATAAAAAATTGCTTATTTCTAAATAATTTGATGTTACAGGTAGAGCTGACCAGGCCAACACATGAAAATCATTAAAGGTTTAAGGTCAAGAATTTTTATTGATTTCCATGGTGTTATTTTGGTAATTTATATCATTTTTATAAATAAATTTTGTCACTCAAGTTGACCTATCGCTAAAATGGCTAACAATGAAGACAATGAAGAAAAAATAGTCAAAGTGAGAAAGAGATTAGGGAGTGGATTTAGGTGATTAAGGATGAATTAAATTGATTTATGTAATTTTTAAAGACATATAATAATTTTAAATGTTTATTATATTATTTTAAATTCATTATATATGTTGAAAATAGTGCTCTCAAGATGACCTATCTATATGAGTCAAGATAGTGAAAGAGTGAGTTTAAAGAATAGGTCTATATGTTCTACATTTGTCATTTGAAATATATTTATTCATGTTTTAAGTTTATTTGAGGATGTATTAGGATCATAAAAATGCATTATAAATTCAATAAAGTGTCCCTATAGGTATGATAACTCATGATCATCATAACTATGACTTAAGATATAATTGTCTATTCCAGGCCTATCAAGTGAAGTGAAGGATTTGAGACTCTATGACGAGTCATTTCATATAAGTAACATATTGATGTTTTTTGAGACCTAATTAACCTATTAATTTTTTATGTAATGTTGAGATATAGGTTAAGTGGTTGAGATATGAAAGCCAAAATGGCTTAGCAAACTGTCTTAAGATAGTGAGAGAGAGGCTTGAGAGATTAGTCTGTAAGATGAATGATTGATGCCAAAAAAAGTAATATATATATATATATATATATATATATATATATATATATATGAGGTTTATCTAGAGGTATTATATAAACTATTCATGTGAATTATAATGATTAAAAGTGTCATTTCAAGTATATATATATGTATATGAGTTTTATCTAGAGGTATTATATAAAATATTCATGTGAATTATAATTATTAAAAGTGTCATTTCAAGTATTAAATATTAACTCCCATATGACTATGTTTTTGGAAGTAATAGGCAGTTCGAGTAGTCATCTTGCAGAGATGAGTTGGAGGTGGTTTGAATATAATTATAGAATAAATTGAATATGAGTTTGATATATAAGTAAAAAAGGTTCATGTTAATGTTTTTTTATTCATAATAAGTGCCTTTATAGTTTTTAAGATTTAAATGTTGTTGACTGTACTTTGATAGTGTTTGACCAATTTGAGTGGTCATATTGTAAGAGTTGGTTTGAGGCCTTTTAGCCTATGTAGTGATGTCTAATGGACATGGAGATGTTTTTTTAAGTCATTTATGATCTATTAATATGTTTTTTGAGTGTTTTTTTTGATAAATTTAATTGTTTATTTTTATTTTTGTAAGGTAAACATTTTGGGTGTATGAAGGGTCAATGGCGAGTAGGCCTAATAACTTGGTTCAAGGTGTGAAATGAAGAAAATGGTGTTGGAGACACAAATTTATATTTTTATGGGAATATTAAAGTGATATTATAAGTGTTTAAATAATTTTTAAAGGCAAAATGTGGTCCAATAGGGATGAGTGTAATGTGTGCCTTAGAGAAGGCCTAATTCCTTTAGGTCTCTATTAAGCCTAATAGGGTTTTGGTTCTTAAAGGGTATTCCCAAAATATGGAGTGGTTTTATAACTCATGTAACATGTTTTTTTACCTATTAAAAGTATAATTAAATCATGTAAATTATATTGGATAACCAATATGGGTGATACCAAGAGTTAAGTATAAAAACAAGGCCTAATTGACCTATTTGAGCTAGTTAGAGAAGAAAGGATACAAGCGAAGGAGAGAAAATTTGAAATAGAAGGAACAAGTAATTGAGGAAAATAAGAGGAGAAGAGGATAATAAATTATTATCTAGAATATATTATTTAGGTTTATGATATGGTCAATGGACATAATAAGCCTAGAAGAGGCATGTTAAGCAAAAAGGCCTAAGAGGCTGTTTGAGAGAGATTGAAAGGGAAAGAATGCAAAGTAAAGGAGGTAATAATTAGTTGAAATTAAAAATATGTGTTATAAGGTGATAAAATATCATATTTTACTTATTTTTTATAATTTACCTAGGAGGTTGGAATATCTTTGCAAGATTGAGCTTGCAGAAGACTAGTTGAGTGGGTGTTTAACTAGGTAGGGTTTGGAGCTCCTTATGAAGTTGGTGCTTCACTAAACTTTGGATCTTGAAATTATAGGATAGTATTACATGTGCATGGTTTAGTGTGTTTTATTCCCCAAGAATTTTCCCCACATATCTCTTGTGTTCTCTTGTGATATGCTTGTTAGTCATTTATTTATGCATTGATATTTAAGTGAATGAATGCTTCATGGAATTGAATAGTTATCATTAAGCAACTGATTCACCCCCCCTCTCAATATATACTTCCAACATGTCATATATACCAAAAAATGATCTCATACATATGCTTAATAAATTTTTACATAAGGGACATGGACCATGCACAATAAACAAACAATGTTAAGAATGTTATGGAAAAAAGTAAACATCGAAGGAGCATAAAACAAGAAAAAAATAGTCTATTATATTCATATGTATCAATGTCATCTTGTTATAAAAGTAGCATATTGAGTAGAATGATGTAAAAATATGAGTGATTTAGCAAGATATTTTTAATATATGGGGTTCAACTTTACATTTTAGGTCATACATGCATATAACCCATGATAGTTTAAAATGTAAAAGAAAGATTCCCCAACATAAACATGGTCACTAGGTTTAAGGGAAGTCCAACATCTAAGAATATATATGCAATGTATATCCTATATCAAATTTAAATGCATGTGTTTATAGAAAATAATATCCAATCTACCAACTTATATGATAAATAACATATGTATTGTTGTAAGCTAGCATCTTATGTCATGCTCAGATTCTGGTTTTTGGCTTTTTGAAAATATTTTGAATGTATTTTATATTTTTACTATTTTTTAATTTTTTTTTAAATATTCAATTTTTTTTATTTTTTACATATTTGGAAGGGAAACTTCCTTATTATCCCATCAATAGAAGGTTCATAATGCATGCATGTATAAAAAAGCTAAATAATAGATATCATGAATGAGGAATGCTACTAATAGATGTATCTAAATCTTAAAAAGTGTTAAGTGACATGTTGTAACTATTATAATCATTTTTTTTAGAATTTTTTTACACATGGGAATTTTAATAAATCTCAAGACTTGGTGAATTTGATTATATAACTACCTTTGTTCACTATGGAACATGTTGAATTATTTTTATACTTGATTTAGGATGTAATCTAGTAGATTTAGATTTATTTGATCCTTGATAATTTTTTTGAGATGAATATTTATATTTGGGAAGGTATACATTTTTACATTTAACTATAAATATATATAGATTAGGTATAGGTGAAATAATTGATTGTGTATTATGTTATTGGATGGATGCAATGATTATATTTTTACTATGCTTGGAGTGGGTGCCTTGATTACATTTTTATGGTGCACTCGAATACATGTTAAAACCAACTGTGGTGGTGGTAGGAGATAAGGTGTAATTACCACTAACTATAGAGCATACCCATATAGGATGTCATGAACTTTGATCACTTGATTACAATGTACGTACTTGAGGTATATATGCACTATAGATGGTACTACACAAAGTTTCTATATCCAAGGATGTCCTAATAACATGTTAAAGATTCATGTGCTTGGTAACATTATAAATGGAGTTGTCAATATTCATAAATGCACTTGAAGAGGTAATAATATATGTCCCCTAGTGTTTTTTATATGCCCATCAAATGCTTTAACTACCTATTATGCAACTTATAAATATTGTTCTATGTATCCAATACTATAAAGTCATATAATTATGTATACATTTTTACTTGATCTAATATCAATCATAACATTATGAAGAGGTTTATTATTGATGTATGCTCTAATAAGAAGTGCATGCCTTTTTGAATCATCATCATCATCGATTTCACTATCAATAAATGTGATTACTAGGTGTTACACTAATGTACATGTAAATGTATCAATGATTCCATATATTAGATGCCCATATGACTTAAGAAGAGGATGAATTTTATACACATGATTTACTTGAGAATTATTTGCATTATCAACTATATCATGATTATGTAAATACTTTATGAATATTTTTAGCTTTGAATTATCATTATGTTGTGGTCTAACTTCCTATGTAGGTGTGCTTAGCTCAATAGTGTTATCATCAATGAGATATTATATTTTATGTCTTATCATGTATATTTTATTTTTATAATGCCCAATGCATCTATGTTAGTCTTAATATTCAGTACTAATGAAGACCTTAGGTTGAGTCTTAATCATATCAAGCTCAAATGGAGGAGTTATAGAAATGAAATTTTTAATAAGTAAGATTTTATATTAAGATATGAGGAGGTTTTGTTTGTTTAACCCTTTTTAGAATTAAGGATTGGGAGGAAAAAAATATTCAAGAGTGAGATAACCTAATTATAAAATTAGGCTAGTTAAATAGTTCAGTTTATGATATTTAATTTTAGTGATGAGTTAAAAAAATACTAAATATATAAAGTACAATTCTAAATAGTATTTTGATTATAAAATCATGAAGAATAAACAATACTTAGCTTATGAAATGATGCACAAATAAGTATGAGATGTATATGTGTGGAAAAAGTTTGTCTAATGTTTAGGAACTAGTCATCATATTATATAAATACTCATAATTTCCTAGACACTTACATTTCCCTATGAAGACTTGTATAAATTCTATTGTCTAAATATCGAAGTAACTATCCTATACAAAATATTCTTTGTATCAAGATTTGACCACCTAGGTTTTTATAGGTTTTCTATGACCTTTCATTTGATGAATTTGGATATCACACATAGTATGTCAATGATTATTTATATCTTAAACCATCATTCTCCACCTTAGGTTAGGTTACCATGCCAAAAATGGGTTAGTTGGCTTATGGTGTCAAGCTAACCTCAAAGGCCTCTCTGTTAATGAGCACTTCCTACATAGTGAATACTCCAATAAAGGTCTTAAACTTATGTATTTATCCTCTATGTGTGGGAGTGTATGTGCTCAAGGGTACAATATACTATATTACAATATATGTAGTGATATATCTTGTACCTTGAGAAATATGGCTCATGGGCTATCTTTTGAATGCTTAAGACTTTTAGTATGACTTGTCCTATGCTTGATATGCAAATAGGGATGAATATGGTAGAATAGATTACTTTTTAAATTAATTAATTGATCTTGGATAAGTGATTTATTGGTAATTTCTAAATTTCCAAATGAATTTGATTGACTTGTATTTTCAATAGCTCTTTTGAAATAATCCTCATGAAAGGATTAATGAAATTCTTAGGCTGAACCATACATTTTGAATTATTTTAAAATTTGAGTGTTTTTAAGGTAAGGACACTTGTGTTGGATTAGGGATAATAGTGTCAACTTTACTATCCTACCCTAAATGCAATTACTTAGGGTGAAGGAAAGTTGTTGAGATTTCATCACTAAATGTGAAGTATATATATTAGATTTTAAACATTATATGGTTACATGTGATCTATATAATCAAAATTATTAGGGTTGGACTAATAAGTAAGTAATTAGACCCAGTGAGGTGGCGACTCTGAGCCTCTTGGCTATGAAGAAGGTCAAACTAAAGGGTCAAGCCTTGAGATATATTTGTTAAGTGTATAAGACAAGTTTAACATATAAATCTAGATTTAATCATCTACACGTAGCCCCCATTAATCTAGTAATGCATAAGCATGAAATAACTAGGCTAAAGACAAGTTGGTGTACTATGATGTGTAAAACACACCTTGTATTTACTTAAGCCCACTTGAATTTTCTATATGTGAATTAATTGCAACCAAGAGCATGTTACAAGTGTAATTAATAAATACAATATTAAAATTAAACAATTTTAAACTATTTAAAAGAAAGAGAGAAATGTAGGAATACACCTATGTGTCAATGAAAACATGTTTCCCATTGGTTATTTGTCTAGACAAAGATGCTTCCTAGCTAAAACATTAGAGAGAGGCTCAAAACTGAATCTTGGAGATGTGAAGAGGGGAATTAGAGGGTGATGATTCCCCCAATTTGGTATAAGTATGAATTGTGCCAAGTCTATTGAGAGCTCAAAATCTTAATCTCACAACTCAAATATAACTAATCTATCCAATCTAACTAATTTATCCAATCTTATCTGAGTCAAATGATGTAACCATATCAGCCTAAAATAATAGAATCATAGTGTTAAGTCTATTGATGGTGTATAATATTTATCACACTAATAAAAAAGAGCCAATTTATGTAATAAATAAAAGCACAAATGGTGCATCTTAGTAAGGATAGTGCATAAACATATGTATAATTTTGAATGTGTATTTATAATTTGGTGAAAGTACACTTAGAATATGTCTCAAGCTAATGATATATAAATATACAACCTATGCTATATATATCATATAAAATATTTTTCCCAAATATGTGCCCAATGCATAGAATTTTTTCCCAAATGTATATCTGAATCATGTAAACTAAATCAAATTCTACCCATTCTGTAAATTGTATGTATGTGGAGTCATGTATTCTATGACATGGACCCACTAATATTCCCTCAAATTTGAGGTGAGGGGATTGAAAAAAGTGATAATCACCTTATCTTAAAAGGATAATTCAACTATGTTGTACTGTGTGACCATGTCGTAAAGAAACACATAGTAGTTTCATGTTGAAGTAGATATATAAATAAAGCTCACTATATGTATACATAATAATCCCTAAGATACATAATAAGAATCATAGAAACATCTAGAAGATAAAAAACTCAACAAAAAATCAAGCACACAAGCAAGAGTACTCAAATGACACATGAAGAGGGGTATTAGGATACCAAAAATAAGGGCCATGCTCAAATGCCACACACTCAAGTGGAAGACACATGAAAATGCCTACACACCAAATAAATAAGAAACACTTAGGGAACTGTGTCAATAAGTAAAGGACCATATTCAAATTTTATACAATAAAGATGAAGAAGAAAACAAAAAATTACACTCAAATAATCTAATGTAAATGAATGAAGTAATGAGTGACAAGTAACTAGAATAATCATGTGATACTAGTCCCTGCATACATGTGTTAGCAAAATGTCATGTAGGATAGCATATCAAATACATTGTGTAAGATAAAAAATGAGTAAAGGAATGTGTAAGATATATAAGCTAAATAATATAATGGAAAATGATAATAAAAAAGTAGAACTTATGTCAATAGTGATCATATAGAATTAAAATTCTCCCAATGTAGTGTTTTACATTGTAAGAGGAAAGGTCCAACATTTGGATGCTTGAGATATCATGAGTTTAATGTATGCTTGTATCACACTCAAGTACCCATGAAACATATGTGTGTATAAAAATGATATGATATCTACTAACATTAAATTAAAAAACATATGAGAAAGGTAGTAAACATGATAAATGTGAAATATTTGAATGTTTTTATATTTTATTGAATCTTTTATTTTTTTGGTTTTTATTTATTTATTTTATTTATTTTTTAACTTTTTGGATTGTTTGGAAAGAGAGTGTTAGCTGATGATCTCTTATAATGGATTTTCATAGGGTGCTTTATATTATAAACATGGTATAATAAACTAGTCATGCTACCAAGGATCATGTATATGTGTCAAATATAAATGTGTAGAATATATGATGCTATGTATATATCTCATAGGAATATATGGTAGTGAAGTAGTAATAGAATGTGTATGGGTTCATAGAACCCACATTTTTTTGATTTGTAATTTTCTTGGTGTAACAATGCATCTTATTACCCATTTTGAAACATGGTGTTTTGATATAGGTAAATGGTTGTGTTATGGAGGTGTAACTGAGGATCTCAAAGAGTCTACTATAAATATATGATGTAAAGGCATATAAAGTATATATAAGCTTAGAAATGGGATTATAGTTGTTTAAATTTATAACTTAGGTGTTTTAAGAGTAAACAAAATGTATATTAGTCCCTTTTTAGTCTAAATAATAAAAATCAGGCATAAAAATACACTAGGACTAAACACTCTTTCCTAAGAACTGTGGAGAGTATAACATAATAAGAAAGATTAAAAAAATAGAGATAAAGACAATACAAATTTCTTACCTCCTTTATTGAATTTGATGCTTACTTATTGGCATAAGGATGTTCATTCTAGGCATATGATGATTTGAGTCTTATAACAATGCTCTTCCATGGTAACATCTCTCTAATAGTCACTTGTGGCTTGGTGTGAATATTGACATAAATTAGGCATTATAACACTACTCTCAAAGGTCTTCAAGAAGGTATTATACCAGAATAACCTTAGACACAAAATCTTATTGGAATATGGTGTGGGCACTTGTATTTATATCTCTAAGAATTAATGATAACCCTAGAGCGTTTAAGTTAAATTTTAACTTGGGTTGAGTCTAAATTAACCTAGGTTGAGTCAGGATAACCCTAGGTTGGGTTAAAACACTCATGAAATCTTGATACCCTAATTTTAGATATTTCTAAGGAATGAAAACTCACTTTAGATATTTTTGAGGTGTGACTCATATTTTTTGAATATATAGGAAATAATAAATCACTTTATTAGCTCCTTTGACCTTTTGACTTTATATTTGTCTAAAAATTCCTTTTTTGGTAAATGAAATTCATTAATTTGATTTAGAATTTTTGTTTAGGCAAGTTAATTAATATTTGAAATGTAATTAATCTTTCTTAGTACTTTTTGGCTTTTAGTAATTATTTTAAATGTTATGCATTACTAGCTTGATAGGCTAAAAGTGTCAAATTACTAGGTTGTAATTTGACTAAGGTTAAAACCCAAATAGGTTATTGGTATATACAAGGTAATATGCTAAATAAATTAGACCTATCATGTTTCTAGGCAATTAAATACTTTACACAGATGAATTTGGGCAATTCAGGTGATTTATAGGCTTAAATTGTGTCATTTTTTAGAAATTGAACTAAATCCCAGTTTAGGCACGTAAGTGGTCAAAACTAAGTGTATACATTTTGCCTCTATTTGATAAGGTGTTTCAAGACACATGCATAGTAACATATTTTCAAAGAATGAAAAAGTCCTTAATTTGAATGGTCAATGCCATTAAGGGCAGTCAATAATCCATTGATGCCCCCTCGAGGGAGTGGGCAGTGAAATAGAATCATATAACATTACCTTGAAATGAAGAAAATAACATGATCTAGTAAAAATGAGGATGAGATTATTGAATTACCTAAAGATAGTTATAAATAGTAATGGTGATGAAGTCTATCATTTTCTTGAAGATAGTTATAAATAGTAAAAAAGAGTGTGACACTAGTTTTCCCAAAGCAAATTATAAATAGTGGCACATATAGTTTCCCTAATAAGGTGATGGGACATTATTGATTTCTCTAAAAGTGGTTATAAATAGTAATGAAATATATACAAAGGTAATTATAATCAGGAACAGAATGGGAAACACTAATTTTCTCAAGGAAATTTATAATCAGTACCAATAATATTTACCTCAGAAGGGTAGGTGGAGTGGGTGAAAATAATGATTTGCCCAAAGGAAGTCATAATCATTAGCACAAGATGAAAAAATAATGATTTGCCCATAGATAATTATAATCATTTCATTGGTCAAAAATAAAATGATTTACCCAAATGTAGTTATAATCATTTATTCATTCCAATTAAGTGATTGAAAACATGTTTGCCCCAGAAAGGTAGATTCTATTGTTGATCTATTGAAAAATAAGAATTTTCCATAACGGGGAAAATTGGGAAGGTTAACTTATGTAAAAAATCCATAAAATGGATTTAAGATGATTTGGTAAAGGATAACAACACATTTCTATCCTAAGTATGAGTTCAAAGATGCATTTTGAAACACATATGGGATATTGGTTAAAAATAATGTTGTTAAATGGGTCTCAGGGGAGGCCTAAAAAGATGGCTTGGTTACAATACTGTCAAAAAAATAAGGCATGTAGAATCAACTGACATACACAATGAACCATAGATGTGAAAAATACACTTCATAGAGTGAAAATAAATAAATATATGCCATGGGGGTAAAAATTCAAAATTTTAGCTATATAATCACCCCAAGGGTGAAAAAAAATTCATTTTCATCCTATCCTTTCAATAATTTGAGCTCTAGTTTTTTGCACATATTATTGAGAGAAAATGGCTTGCAAAGGAGCTCGATGACATGTTTTAGAATGAGTGAGGGAACACATGTGGCCTCCACCTAATGAGGCATTGATAAGTAACCTCAATTTTGTCATTAATTATCATTAATTAGCATTTATTACATTTGGTATGATGAAAAATGGTGAAGTCACCATTTGTGTTTTAGGGCAAATGATAACTTTGCCAAGGAAAATGATGACTTTGATCGAAGTTATCATTCTTATAAATGATGACAATGCCAAAAAAGGGTGATAATCATTGAAATGTTGATTTAATCCATTTTAGGTGAAGTCACCATTTTCATGAAAATGACACTTTCACCTAAAAATGTACAAAATCACCTAAACAATGGCTTTGACCTATAAAAATTAGTATTTTTACTCTCAAAGCCAAAAATAGTTAATTTTAAGGACCCAAAATGGGTCTAACCTCTAAAAGAGGATCAATTAGACTACATAGGCTAGGCTTAGGCTTAAGTAGCTACATGTAGTTAGGTTGGTGCTAACTTTCTTAATTACAAGAGAGATTAATTGTCCTTACCTATCATAAACAATGATCACATTGCCTGTAGACCCCATAAATTTAGACCAAGTACATGGTATAATTTATTCATATGATTGATCTACATTATATGGAATGAATGCCAATTATCTAGGCTGATCAAGATTATTTGAACACGTTAGCTAAGTATTGGCATAGTGAGATGTCTACCTTTCATTTGCTGACTAGGGAGGCTGCCATTACACTTGAGGATACTTGGCATATCCTCAATTTAGTAACATATGGGTGATGACTATTCTAAACACTACCAATATATCATTAGGTGGTTCTTTATCATTTATGTACTATTAGGGTATCCCCATATTTTAGGGGAAGGTTGATATACCATTGATCAATCAAAAAATAAGAATTTTCTACAATTGGGAAAATTTGTAATGGTAACTTATGTAAAAAATCCATAAAATGAATTTATGATGAGTTGTAAAAGGATAACAACACATTTATATCCTAAATGTGAGTTTAAATATTCATGTTAAAACAAGCACAAGATATTAGTTGAAAAATAATGTTGTTAAAAGAGTTTCAGGAGAGGCCCAAAAAGATGGTCTGGTTATAATACAACCAAAAAAATAAGGCACATAGAATCAAATGACAAGCAAAATAGACCATGAATGTAAAAAATACACTTCCTATAGCATGCCAAAGGAGCTATAGGCCTTAGGGGTAAAAATTCAAAATTTTAGCTATATATTCACCTTAGAGGTCAAAAATAATTGATTTTCATGCTAGCCTTTCAATAATTTGAGCTGTAGTTTTTTGTGCATATTGAGAGAAAATGGCCCATATAAGATCTAGGCAACATGTTTTAAATAGAGTGAGGGAAAACATGTGGCCACAACACCACACAATGGGGCACTGATAAGTAACCTCAAGTTTGTCATAAATACTCATTAATTAACATTTTTGCATTTGGTAGGATGAAAAATGGTGAAGTCACCAAGTGAATTTTAGGGAAAATGATAGATTCACCAAGGAAAATGATGAATTTAATTGAAGTTTCCATTCTTATAAATAATGACAATGCCAAAAAAGGGTGGAAAATTGAAATGGAAATTTCACCTTTTTTTAAAGTGAAGTCACCATTTTTATGAGAATTAAAATGACACTTTTGCCTAAAAATGTGTAAAATTTCCTGAATGATGGTTTTGACCTATAAAAAATAGTTTCTTTGATCTTGAAGCCAAAAATAGTTGATTTTGAGGGCCCAAAATGAGTGTAACCTCTAAAAGAGGGTCAATTAGATTGAATAGGCTAGGCTTAGGCTCAAGTAGTTGCATGTAGTTATGTTGATGCCAAATTTTTAATTACAAGAGTGATTGGGTGTTCTTACCTATCACAAGTGATGATCACATTATCTATGGACCCCATAGATTTAGACTAAGGACATGGTTAGATTTATTTAGATGATGTATCTACATGATGTGGTATGGATGCTAGTTATTTAGACTGATCAAGCTTATTTGAGCATGTTAACTGAGTGTTAACATAGTGAGACATCTACCTTTTACTTTATAACTAGGGAGGCTACCATTATGCTTGAGGATACCTGACATATCCTCAAGTTATCAATGTGTAGGTGATGATTATTCTAGACACCATCAGTATATAAGTAGGTGGTTATTGATGACCTATGAATCTATTAGGGTATCCCCATGTTTTAGGGGAAGGTCAATATAGACCTTATTGAGACCTATACAAACATTCTGCTAGATGATTTTCCTATTGGGGATCCATCACCACTAGCTCTCATTGATTAGGAGGTTGTTGTTCTCATGGCCATTATCAATGACATCTTGATACCTGATAAGAGTGACCAATATTTCCATATGGGCCTAGGTGGCATAGTGAAGAGCATGCTATAGGATTTTATACATTTTGACTAGGGAACAACTATTTTAGCATAGTTGTATGGATACTTGTAGATGATAGCATATTGAGGTGGATTATAAGGGATTACACACTTATTATGGTATGGATATGGGAACATATCTTGATCGAGTGACTAATTAGGATGCACAACGTATGATATCTTGAGGATCTAATAGCATATGGTTGGGCTCAGATTGGAGCCCAAAAGTGAGTCATAGAGGAGACATCCCAATTTATCATCAAATATTTGATGACTTGACACCATAGTTATTCATTTGGAGGCTGTACCTCACCTATCAATTATAGTAGTTTAGGGGTGGATGGTATATGGGATTGATGACTACCAAATTTTTTATTATTGGGAGACAATCCCACATTATAAAGGAGTACTACCTTGATCGGGTACTCTAGTAGTTTGGATATACGTAATATGTTCCTAAGGGGCAGATATGGTTTATGCATGTTACATGGGAGATAGTTAGGATACTCTCATGATTTTGAAGAGTAAGGCTATAATGAGCTATATCATTATACCATGGTTTTCTTAGGCTTACATAGGAGGATCTGTAAATGTAGGGGTCACTCTAAATTACATACACTGGAAGGTACATGTGTGCCATTTGAGATTGATAGTTCCCATACTAGTAGGGGGATAAGTGCCCATGGATATTAAAGACATAGAGGCCAAGACCTCAAGAAATAATGGTATCACCTAGTAAGAGAGTGGTAGTGAGGCTGGGGATGATGATGATGATGATGATGATGATTTTGATGGAGACAACCAAGGAGATGGAGATGGAGATGGGGGTCCAAATGTGATGATACTTAATCCTAACTTAATAGTCATTAAATTTGGATAAGTTAGCTTAGGATAGGTAGGACTTTAGGTCCATAAGTGGTTCTAGGCTAAGTAGGGAATTCTAGTATAAATATGGTAGGTAGGGACACTGACATACTTGAATAAGAGATCATTGATTGGTTATGATAGATTGTAGGGTTACAACATCAACTAGATGATTTACAAAGCACCCTAGACATGAGGGATGATGATATGACTTGGTTATAGATATATGTCACTCAGTTAATGGTTGATATAGATAGGATGGTGTAGGTTCAAGGCCATCTCATTACTAAGATAGATCAAGCTATTAGTGAGTAGGATCAGGGATTAACTACCATAGACAGGCTCAAGCGAGAATGAGATGTAGCTCCAAGAGCCATTACTCATGTAAGGTTTATGAAAATGGTTGGGGAGTGTCTTCAGGTAAAAGATGAGGTATCCTATTATAGTCAATCCTATGAGTCTATCATGCCTAAATATCAATAGGTTGCTACTTTTGAGACCTAAGATTCATAAAGGACAATGAGTATATCTAGTTAGTCTCAAACCAAGACTCATATTATAGGTGTCTTAGGCTAGTCTATTCATCAACCATGACTACTACCATTAGGACCATCAAGGTCACCAGGGCCTCTTCTAGCTATAAGTTTCATGGACACATAGATCTAGATTTGATCACATGGATCATGGAATTTTGGCACAATTTTGGCATATGACATATGGCATTATACTCATTGTATTGGCATACTTATGAAACACCATTGTGATATGTATATATCTATGATGTATATGACATTTGAGATACATTGACATAATAAATAAACTAGGTATAAGGCTAAATACAATAATTCACAACCTAAGTATATGATATCGATAATCATGACTTAAGTGTAAATAAAATATAATAATCTTACAAAAACTAAGAAACAAAAGGCCAAAAATAAATGAAACAAAGAAAAGAAACACAAAGATAAAAAAATAAAACAAACAAACATATAAACATAAATCAACAAGCAAAACACAAACAAACTAAACACCATATAAACAAACAAAAATGAATATTAAAAAAAACACACTATACAAGTGTTGAGGTCAACATACCCCCATTCCTAAAAAATGGGGACCCTTGTGTTAAATTGTGAAAATTTTGTACCTTAATTTAAAAATCACTTAATTAAAGTGCCATTAACATGTTTTCACATCATCAATATTTTAAGATCATCCATACCATGGTCTGGTTGGCTTATTTGTTCATGGCTTTGATTTGATCTTATTTAAAATTGGTAACATTGGATATCTATGTTTTAGGTTATAGGTTTAATGGAGTTCATTTGAAATGGGAAATACTTAGGGTTTTGTGTTAAATGTTAAATTGCCCCTTTTACTACCCTTTGGTTTGTAAATGATTAATTAAATTCATATTTGAAATGCTAAAACCCTTAATCTAGATTTAGTCTAAGTACTCATTTTAATTGAAATTTGGTAGGAGATTTTATTTAAATTTTCATGGGAACACTTTAATTTGACTTAGTTTATATTTTATCCTAAGGTCCTAGTTTTAATTAGTAACATGACCAAGACCTTAGTCTAAAATATTTATTCTAAGTTCTTCACTTCCCGAGTCCCCTTTGTTCCCTTTTATCTTAACATGGTCTAACTAAATGTGGGGTCCCTTTTATTATGTTTATAACTTAGATAAAGACTTTAACCTAAAGATTTATTCATATATATTAATATAAATTAAAACAATAGTCTAAGACTTTAGCTTAAGTTTAATGTTCCTCGAGCTCTGACATAAGTATTTTTATTGTATGTAAGAACCAATCTCATTTGACTACCTAGATCACTATCTATAAATGTATTTGATCAGATAGGGAAGATTTGATAGTATGAAATCAATGTTAAAAATTCAAGACATGTTCCATTATTAAAACCTAAGCAAGTGTTAGATGATCAATGGTACGTAGTGTGATGTACACATTTAGATCAATGGAATGTAGTGAGTCAAGATTTTAATGAAGCTCAGGGTGAATGTAGAAATGATAAGTGGTACAACCATGGGCCAAAAATTAAATCTCAAGCACTTGTCAAAAGATCCATAGAGTGCATTAATTTTTACCTAGAGGATCTAATGGTGCATGATCAAAGATGACATTCCAAGCTCCGACCCCTAGGTTAAATATCGAGCATTATACACTAGATCAACAACATGCATTTGATTAGATGAAAATGATCCAATGATGCATGATCAAAGTAGAATTTTTAATAAATAAATAATAGTGGGAATCTAATCATGTTCAATCCCTTAGATTAAGATCAACAATCCATATTGATCTGTGTAATGATAATCAGATGATGCAACATGAAAGAAGGATTTTCAAAGGGTAATGGTCACTTTTTTAAAATATTAATGAATAGAATGCCATGAAGATTCCATAATAGATCCACATAAGCTAGACCAATTAGTTTAGAAGATTTTGTATATTCACAACAAGGCAAAGGTATAAACAAGTGATCTAAATAAAATATAAGGCATAAAGTTCATATGAGTTTGACAAGATACCACCATTAAATCTCTAAGGAAACCTTCATAAAAACCTTAGTAAACATGAGACCCTAATTAGACCCTATGAGCATATAATTAAGCCAAGGAAGATTGAATTATCATTTGTGTAAGATAATTCAACCCAAAAGATGAATTATAGTCCACTAGTGATCAATTAATAAAATTTATAGCAATGATAGCTCAGAAAAGTGTTTCAAGGGAAGATTCAAGCAAGTGGTCCTAGGAGATGATAGATCTTTAAAATGATCTCAAACAATTGGAGGATAGGGTATTTCATGCATTGGGAAGCTTAGTCAAAGATACCACCATAACCAGTCCAATTGGTCTAATTACAAATGATGAATTCAAGCAAAGAGCATTCTAGTTTATGCAAGGGGTAAGGAACCACAACATAGGTAAGACTTTTATTGATAATAAGAGGATCATGGATATGATTCTCAATGTAAAGGAAAAGATTAGTGAATCCAAAAACATCAAAAAGGCCTTAAGAAGGGTAAATAAAGACCATAAGAGCTTAGCAGGTTAAATTAAGGAACTCTTCATGACACCAATTATCGACCTTGAGGTAATTGACGAGCAACATTATGAAATGAAGATCATACTGGAGAGACAAAACTACAACAAATGGTTCTCAAATTTAGATTAATTTACTTAGGAATATTTTTTTGTAGCTTAACATTATATATTTTTAAATAGAATATTCTTTTGTAAAGGTATGTACATCTTGTAAATCACATTACCTGTGGGTTAGTCCATTAGGGAGTATATAGAACATTATAAAAGGAACAACTATCCTTTACACTTGTCCAGTTGTATGTTGAGAAGGAATGACTAGAACATCTCATGAATTGTCTATATAAAGGGGTATTGTCATTTGCAAAAGGAGGAGGGAGTTCTTAGAACTAAAATTACTTTGTAAACTTAGAGCAAGTAGCACAAGCAAGAAATTATATAAAGTTTGTCACATATTTGTCTATGTTACTATCATGGATTCTCTCTCACTTGCTTGGTCTAATTTCTAGATTTAAATTATTCTTATGAATTATTGATGTATGCCTTTGAATGCAGAGTTGTTAACTTGTGACAATGCTAGGTTAATTGAAAGTTCTTAGGTTCATTTAATTTTATATACTCCTCTTGCATTTGAGATAATGCTATTTGCTTGTAGTAGCAAATCTTTAAAGTGAATCTGGTTCTTATTTTTATTATTTCACACCATCCATAGATATTTGCCTGATGTGTGATAGAATTTGAGATTATGCTACTTCATGTCATACATTAGTTAAGTGCATGTCTAGATGAAATTTGAACTTTGTCATGATGTTTAGAATGAAGATCAACAACATGTTTCTTCTTTGCCTACACTTCCTATTGCTCTTTTTTAAATCAATTCACTCTAGTTTAATTTTCACTATAAATATCCATCTTAGATTAGTTCTTAGATTGTATTTTGATCATAATTCACTATTTTTAGCATATAATACTTCATATTTTACATATATTATCTATTTGGCCATGGTGGCTCCCAACCACCAAGTTAATATAAATTTGTGAAATAGATCACTTATTCTACCTCTATTCCATCAACAGATAACAAGATTATCACAACTTGTAACTCATGCATTGAATTCTTAGGAATTCAAAAATAAGAAGTGTTTTTAAAATGATTTGGGCACCTGTGATACATATTCAGGCATCAATAACAAATAAACAAACAAAAATGATAAATATATAAAAATAATAAAATAAATAAACTATAAAAACAAACAATAAAACACCAATAAAAATCAAAATACTAATAAAAAATAAAAGAACATGCGAATACATAGCTAAATAAACAAAAATAAACAACAAAAAAATAACACTAAATAAATAAAACAATAAAACATTCAAATAAAATAACAATAAACAAAAACAAACAAAAAAAACACACACTACAAACAAAGAATATAAACAAGATAAAACAGACAATAAACAAGGATAAATAAAATAAACAAATGAAAAAAAAAACTAACAAACAATGTAACAAACAAAGTAAACAAAATAATCAAAATAATTAAACATTCCAAAGTAAATAAAAATGCAGTAAACAAACTACTCTAAACACAAAGAAACACAATTTTTCTAAATAAATAAAAATACACAAACAATGGTTAATTATAATGTTAGCACAAATAGAAAACAAATTGTTCATGTATGTGTAATAGTGGTGTTTCTCTTGTTGATAGGGTGGACCCTAAGCTAGGTAGCAATGACATAGGTAAAATAACATAGGAACAAAAGACAAAGTTACCCCTAGGCTATATGGAAATAAAAACATAAACAAGATGACAAACATTTCCCCTAGGCTATATGAGACAATGACACAAATAAACAAATGGGGTGGGGAATAGAATAAAATGAAGGTGTAGCTAAGCTAACTCGAGATGCAGTAGGCAAGTGGACACTACCTACATAGTTCTATAGACATAAAATCTAACATGGACTTCAGGCCAAATGTAGTTCTCCTAAAATATGGGATAGAATGAAATAGATGATAATAAAATATGATTGAATTTTAGAGGAAAATAAGAATGATCTCATAAAATGGTTAGTACATCAGAAAAAAGGGGATGACATTTCACAAGCATGAAAACATCAACACAAACAAATTGGGAAAGTGTGAGAGTATGGTTTAGGCTAAAATCATACTAAAAGTCAAGATATTGGTAATTCATAGTGTCTACTACATCTAATCCTTAGAATGAGAATAAGCTTTCAAAATGCAGAGGGAATTCCTAAAGTTACTTGAAAAATGATTATAGCATTCAAAAAAAAAGAGATCATAAAATTATGAGAGCTTAATAAAATCCAAGTGGTCATTAGTGTATCAAATTTAAAAATATAATGCTCACAACATCAACTCATAAAATAATGACAATGTATGTCTAAGGATAATAAGGATGAAAAAACTAAATGATAAGTGGTTACTCATGAAATAGTTAGGAGTCTTATAATTCTTAAAGCAAAGAAGTGGTAAAAAAATAAAGGAAGGTACAACTGAGCTAACTTGAGATACCCCATATATCCAAGTGCTACCAACATAGTTCATGCGGACCTCGGGCCGATGTAGTTCTCCCAAAACTAGGAGGCAAAAGATCAAGTTGGTCTATAAATACACTAAATAGACAAGATGGCCTATCCCAAATTTTTTTGATGGATTTATATCTTGCATCAAAATTCTAAGCCAATTTTCATGATTTTGTGTTTTTTAGGATTTTTTTTTACAAATGTTTAGGGAGTTTTTGAAACTATTACAAATGTTTTTGGAATTTTCTAGGTATCTTAACTCAATCAAGAATTATGAGATTAGAATGGTCCAATTCATAGAATGACAAGATCATGGATTAAGTTGCTTATAAAAATGTGAAAGCATTCAAACTTAAATTATTCACAAAATAGTGAGATCATGGTAAAGGGGTGAATGAGATGACCTCAACATGAATTGATTGTTGCCTACATAATCCCATGGGACCTCAAGTCACTGTAGTTCTACCTTTCACAAAAGGTATTAGACTAAGTACCAACAAGTTTAGGTATAGTTAAATGGTAACAATAATGACAATGTAATGTAGTAAAGCATGGTAAAGGTTGCTCCTAATTTTACCATAAGTGGTTATAATTAGTAGCACAAGGTGTGAATGTAAAAATATATAAAGGATGCAATTTTTAGGACCAATACCATACTAATTTCATATATTACCAATCAAATGTTTGATTCTAAAATAATTTTTGAAATTAAATCTATCAACAACAACTAGATGTGCTTGAAGTACAAATGAATCATAACCAAGGCCAAATTTGACATGCAAGATTAGTTAAAAAACTTGTTTGGAAAAGGGTTAAGGGCATGGTAGAATGGTAGGGGTATAATACAAAGAATGGGTATAATGTGGCATAGTGTAGATGATCCTTGTAGATAATAATCCAAGTCTATCAAGCATAGAAATGTTTGAGGTACATTATGTTCATTGGTTCATCAATTTTATCTCTATTTGGTGTAGCAATCCTGTATGCTCCAGAATTGTAGTTGGCAATAACTACATAGGGCTCTAACAAGTTTGGTTGGAACTTTCATTTTTTCTTTATTTCAACATTTACATTTTTTAATTTTTCTTTAACACAAGTTAAATAAGCTCTAATTCATGATTCTTAATGCATCTACTATATTAGACTTTTAATCTATTCTAATTTCCTATAGATTATTCAAGGTAGCCAAGTGTTTTCCATGAAGTATTTATAGTTCTTACAAGTAAACTAATCTGTAGTCTTTTTCATTGATGATGTGCTACAATGAAATTTAGAGATAAGGAAACTTGACCCTGATAGGAAGAATGGATTTAGTTCCATAAAAAAGTGAATAAAGTGTAATTCCTATTGGAGTATAAAATGTGGTATGGTATGCATAGAGGGTATTAAATAGCTACAAGTGCCAATTACAACCAACATCATCGACAATCTTCTTTAGAATATTGATAATGTTTTTATTAGAAGCCTCAGCTTGGTCATTGCCTTGTAGATAGTAAGCAATAGACAAATGTTGTTTGATGTGGTATTGAGAATAAAGTGCATTCAAAAATTTGTTCTTAAATGATCTACCATTATCAGATATAATGTTATATGGGATGACATAATGGTAGATGAGATGGTTGAATATGAACTTGGATATGCACTTACTAGTTATGTAAGTGAGGGTAATGTATTCCACCCACCTAGTAAAGTATTTGATAACAATTAGGACATGTTTATGGATATTGGAAGATGTGGGATTGATATTCCCTATGAGGTTGAGACCCCACATTGAGAACAACCATGGTGTTGTTAATAGTTTGAGTGTCTTGGCTAGAGCATGAATCATATTGGCATGTTTATGAAACTAAAAACACATCTTCACATATCCAACTACATCTACTTCCATCTTTGGCTAGTAATAACTAGTACATAGTAAAGTTTTAGCTAAGATTGACCCACTAGTGTGGGCTTCACATACTCATTTATGTACTTCCCTTAATGATAGTCTAAATTCTTTTGAAGGTAATGTTGATGCAGTAGATTGCACCTTGGGCAAGGAGGCCGAGCTCCTGCCTTCCACATGCAACAACGGAAACTCCCCTCTCACCTGTGGGACTGGCAAAGCTAGAGGGGAGAGTCTCTAGGTAAGGGCTAGCTCCCTTTGATGCATCTAATTTGTTCTAGTAAGTGCTAACACACACACATATAGATATTTAATGGGGGGATGAAAAGGGAGAAAGATTGTAGGAAAACAAATCTACTCTAAAGGAGGTGATGCACAAAAATAAATCGACCTTCTCACACTCACACATAAAATTAGATAAACACATACATACACTTCAAACTGGCAGAAGGATCAAGCTACAAGAAACTTGGTAGGGAGGCTTTAATGGAAAATATAGAAAATAGAGATTCACCAAAGGTGCTTTGAAATGCACACTATATAGTAATTTCTTCTATTTTTGCACTTCCAAATATAGCTCTCCTTGTCAGTTGTAGAAATGGCACCTTATAGACACCAGGTATGTTGGTGTTGAACCTATGGAAGCATCAAGAAGCAATGACTAAACACAAACTAACACTTAGACATACACAAAGATATCTAACTAGGATAGAGGTAAAAAATGCGTTTATTGATTTAGGTGAGAATTTTCCATGGCTACACCTTATAAATGTGGAAGATGATTTCTCAAATGACAATTCTCTAATATATAGAGGAAGAAAAGAGGCCTTTTGGCACCCTTTTTACAAGTGACCCATGGTAGGCATTGTGTCAACCACTGAAATAACTTCTTAAATCGACACCTTCCTACGTCACTTGGATCACTTCATCTACTTCTGTGTGATGGCCATTCTACTGTCAGTATTTTAATTTATGAGCCATGCCATTTTCTTGCTTTGCAATGCATATTGAAGAAAACTAGTCACATTGACCACTGCTGTGCCTCTTTGATGACCACATGGTAGGCATTGTGTCAACCACTAAAATAACTTCTTAACACCTCCTTGCATCACTTGGATTGTTTCATCTACTTCTACATGATGGCCATTCTATTGTCAAGATTTGAATTTATTAGCCACACTATCTACCTGCTCTTTGTTCTCTGGGCTCTTTATCCTTTTCCATTCCTTCAGCCCTCAGGGGTGATCTTCTAGTGGGTCACTGTATTCTTTGGGCTCATTCCATGGTTGGCACTCGGGCATTTAAAAAGGCTATATAGCCTTTTTTTTTGGCTTAGATTTGACATCCTCAAGCCTATCACCCCTGGACTTTCCTTCAGCTTGCTGCCTTGCCCCTTTCACTGAGAGTGCATCTACCTCTGACATGTGTCATAATCCATTGCTTGGGCACCTAAAAGACACTTTGAAATTTAGATGTTGACACATGGCAGCTTCCATCAAGTTGATAATGGGATGTGGCAGCATTCGCTTACATTAGATGGCCTTTTAAGGGTCAGTTGGAAGTTAACACGTGGTCACTTCCGCAAAGCCTTTAGCTACCTTAGAGAAAATTTTAGGCCCTTTTTCTTGTGGCTTTTCTACTTTAGGCCCTTTTCTCATAGATAAAAAGTCCACAAGAATTGGCTTCTTTGACTTTTCCTTTCCCTAGGGCTCTTTAAAACTCTTTCTACCCTCTGTAAGGGATTTTAGACCCATTGCTACCCTCCAGCTATAGGGCATACCCTTGAACCAAGCCATTGAACCAACCTGTTGAACCAAAAATTGGTTCAACAGTTCAATGGTTTAAGACTACGCACCGATCCGATTGAACCATTTGCTTTGAACTTTTTTGATGAACTAAGCACTGAACTTAGCTGATTGAACCAAAGCCAAAGAATTGTCGATTGAACCAAAGCTTGAAATGAAGTGATGGTTTAATGGTTCGAAGATGCCAACCTTCCTTGTGAATTTCTTCAGACAAAAATTCAAAGAAGCTTTGTAAAATCTTACCCTCTTCACCTAGTTCTTCAACTGTCGAAAGAAAACCTGTAGAGTCTGTAGAAATCACTAGATCTATGCAAAATAAAAAATGAATTGGCCTATAATAGTAGGGGAAGAAGGGGACTAATTTTTGGCCTGTTGGGCAAAAAATGGTCAACAAATTGGCGACTCCTAGGGGAAGCATGCCTACTATGCTTAGAATCTAGTTGCCTTAAAAATCCATTGGGCACGGGGTTAGATTGTATCTTGAAGATCAATAGTAGCTCTGATAAATTCTAGAATCAATCACGTAGATTCACCTCAAAGGAAATGAAAACACACACAAAGCTAAGAAAACTACTTGTGCAAACAACACTTAGGGAAAATAGGGAAAGAAAATTGAAAGCAACCTACTATATACAGCTAACCAAGTATTTTTGATACCCTCTTGGATCAAAGGGAAAGATTCTAACATCTCCTTCATTTGACACACCCAGTATCGATAATGGATCCCACAAGGAAATGTTTATGTGTAGCTCCTTCACTTGGTCTACCATGTTGATCTAAGGATTGCTCCCTTTCATATTTTCTTTGGGGTCGCTTGTAGCCTTCTAAGGCATAGGTCGGGGAGTTGAATGTATGACTAGTAGCCTAAAATTTTGGAATTTTTGGTTCACTTGTGGTGGAAGAGATGGTGTGGACATTTGAATAGTTGCTTGAGTTTCTTCCATAGCTCTCCCTTTAGATCTTGTGTTGGCTGCAACATAGTTAGCTTGATTGTCTACAGCACCCACATAATTGATTGCATAGAACTCACCTTCCAGGTGGTTCATAGGAGTAGAGTTAGGTTGACTTTGACTACTACTTGTGCTGGGTTGCATTAGAAACTCAAAGACTTGGGAATGAGTGACTGCCTAATTTTATAGCACATTTGGGTAACAACCCATCATCTCATTTGTATAAATAGCCTATTCCTGACCATATCCCATGGTCTAACAACTTGGCTGTTCCTGCACCAAGTTTTTCTAAATGGGCACCATGACCTTAGATGATGAAGGGGGGCCTAGGTTGTAGCCTTGGAAAGGTCTGGATTGAGTAAGTTGACCCTGTCCTTGATTGTAATTTTGGAAAGGGGGTCTTGGAGCTTGACCATACTGCTGGTATCCTTGGTTTGGTCTGTGGCTTTGAGCTTGCTACCTTTTAAGAGCTACAAGTGCATTTGACATACTCTGTAATATACTCTTAACTTCATGAAGCTCATTGGATGGAGTAGTAGCTAGTTTCTCTATGCTAGGTAAAAGAGCTAATGTGGGAGCAATGGCCTAAATTGGAGGTAGCATTTTTGGGAAAAGTGCCATATGGGGTCTAGGGGCTATTTTCCCAGCCTATATTAAGCAATTTTCAGCTACTATGGCTATGTCATAGGTAACAAGTAACACATGCCCTCCTATGGATTTTATCATAATAGCAATATCACTATTTAATGCTCTTAAATAATATAAGAAAGCATAACTAGCAGTTAGTCTTACAAGACTGGGGATTTTATCCCATGTCTTCTAAAACCACATGTTGAAATCCTGCATATATTCATGTGGGGATCTCTTCATGGTCATCAGCTGCTCAACAAGGGAGAGGTGGTCGCTCTTTTCTCCAAAATGGTCCATCAATTGAGTACCCAATTCATTCCAAGAATGGATTGAATTTGTAGGCAAAGTCTCATACCAGTCAAGAGCTTTGCCCTTGAAAGACAATGCCAGCAATCTGATTGCAATATTCTCCTCAGTGACATTGTGAATATTGCAGAGGTTAGCAATATTTTTGATGTGTTCAATAGCTGTAATAGGCCCCTCTCCATTAAGGGGAGGCACACTTTTGAGGACCACTCCTAGAATTGGGTCATAACACTGGAGGTTTAAGGGACTCTAAACACGAAAGCTCATAAAGGGTAATGCCGTAGCTATAAGGGGATTCAAATGGGGTACTTCTCCTATGAAGGAAGCACCTACAGCTAGACTGGGAAGACGACTCACTAAATAAGGATGAGTCCCTTTGAACCTCAATCACTTTGCTGAGTTGAGAGGTAATTTAATGAATTCAAAAGGGACACCCTTATTAGTGGATCATGTGGTGACTTTAGGCATAGGAAGTCAAACTGGTCTTTGATTAGGAAATGAGGTTCTTACCAGTGGAGTTACCAGATGCTGTAAATAGTTGATTTGCCATAATAGGACTAGCATCAATCTTGAAACCTTACTGAGTGTAAGACTACGTCCCACTGGGTGTGCCAAAAATTGTTGACATAGTGGATTGCACCTAGGGTAAGGAGGCTGAGCTCCTACCTTCCACATGCAATAATGGAAACTCCCCTCTCACCTGTGGGATCGGTGAAGCTAGAGGGGAGAGTCTCTAGGTAAGGGCTAGCTCCCTTTGATGCATCTAATTTGTTCTAGTAAGTGCTAACATACATACATACATACATACATATATATATATATATATATATATATAGATAGATAGATAGATAGATAGATAGATAGATAGATAGATAGATAGATATATAGATATATAATGGGGGGATGAAAAGGGAGAAAGATTATAGGAAAACAAATCTACTCTAAAGGAGGTGATGCACCAAAATAAACTGACCTTCTCACACTCACACTTAAAATCAGACAAACACATACATATACTTCAAACTGGCAGAAGGACCAAGCTGCAAGAAACTTGGCAGGGAGGCTTTAATGGAAGATATAGAAAATAGAGATTCACCAAAGGTGCTGTGAAATGCACACTATATAGTAATTTCTTCTATTTTTGCACTTCCAAATATAGCTCTCCTTGTTAGCTATAAAAATGGCACCTTATAGACACCAAGTATGTTGGTGTTGAACCTATGGAAGCATCAAGAAGCAATGACTAAACACAAACTAACACTCAGACATACACAGAGATATCTAACCAAGATAGAGGTAAAAAATGCATTTATTGATTTAGGTGAAAATTTGCCAGTGCTACGCCTTACAAATGTGGAAGATGATTTCTCAAATGACAAGTCTCCAATATATAGAGGAGGAAAAGAGGCCTTTTGGTGCCCTTTTTACAAGTGACCCATGGTAGGCACTGTGTCAACCACTAAAATAATTTCTTGAATCGACACCTTCCTACATCACTTGGATCACTTCATCTACTTCTGCGTGATGGCCATTCCACTATCAAGATTTGAATTTATGAGCTATGCCATTTTCCTGATCTATAGTGCATATTGAAGAAAACCAGTCGCATTGACCACTACTGTGCCTCTTTGATGACCGCATGGTAGGCACTATGTCAACCACTAAAATAACTTCTTGACACCTCTCTACATCACTTGGATTGCTTCATCTGCTTCTGTGTGATGGCCATTCTACTATTAGGATTTGAATTTATTAGCCACACCATCCACCTGCTCTTTGTTCTCTGGGCTCTTTGTCCTTTTCTGCTCCTTCAACCCTCAGGGGTGATCTTCTAGTAGGTCACTATATTCTTTGGGCTCATTCCATGGTTGGTGCTTAGGGATTTAAAAAAACAACGGCCTTTTTGCTGGATTAAATTTGATGTCCTTAGGCCCGTCACCCCTAGAATTCACTTTGGCTTCCTACCTTTCCCATTTCACTGAGAGTGCATCTACCTTTGACATGTGTCATAATCCACTGCTTGGGCACCTAGAAGACACTTTGAAATGTGGACGTTGACACATGGTGGATTTCATTGAGCTGATAATGGGATGTGGTAGCATCCACTTACATTTGATGGCCTTTTAAGGGTCAGTCAGAAGTTGACATGTGGTCACTTCCGTAGAGCCTTTAACTACCTTAGAGAAACTTTTGAGCCCTTTTTCCCATGGCTTTTCTGCTTAAGGCCCTTTTCCTGCAGACAAAAAGTCTATAGAAATTGGCCGCTTTGACTTTTCCTTTCCCTCAGGCTCTTTGAAACTCTTTCTGCCCTCTACAAGGGCTTTTGGACTGATTGCTGCCCTCTAGCTGTAGGGCACACCCTTGAACCAAGCCATTGAACCAAGCCATTGAACCAAAAATTGGTTCAACAGTTTAATGGTTCAAGACTACGCGCTGAGCCGATTGAACCGTTTGCTTTAAACTTTTCTGATGAACTAAGTGCTGAACTTAGCTGATTGAACCAAAGCTAAAGAACTACCAATTGAACCAAATCTTGAAATGAAGTGATGGTTTAATGGTTCAAAGATGCCAACCTTCCTTGTGAATTTCTTCAGATGAAAATTTGAAGAAGCTTTGTAAAATCTTCCCCTCTTCGCCTGGTTTTCCAACTACCAAAAGAAAACCTGTAGAGTTCATAGAAATCACCAGATCTATGCAAAATAAAAAATGAATTGGCCTAGAATAGTAGGGGAAGAAGGGGACTGATTTTTGGCCTGTTGGGCAAAAAATGGTCAATAGGTAAATAATCAAGTAAAGCTCCATCATAGCTTTTATAACACAAGTTTGGTCAAAGTAGGGTATATAAATAGGCTTTGTGGGTGAATTATTTTTGTTTTTTATGTGGTAAATGAGGAGGTATGGTTTGGTATTGAAGATATGTATATATGTCTAAGTATTAGGGAGACATGGGACCAATAATGTCACAAACCTTCTCAACAACTGATTGTTCATGTACAAGTTCTGAGAGATGTTCAATAAGAAATTGATAATCCATTACTCTATTTATGATCTTAATCATGGAACCAATAGTGGCCATAGCATTAACTATTCTATCATTATCCTAAGGTATTCTTTCAAATTGGATGTTTTTAATCTATTACTTGAGAATATCAATCATATATTTTTAGGGCACCAACTTCTCATCCTTGGTCTAGTACTCATATGTAACTTGATTTATGATTAACTAAGAATCACCATACACCAGTAAGTGTTGAATACTACTTGATGAAGTCTTTTAATGAGTTCTTCATACTTGACCATGTTATTGGTACATAAAAATCCAATACAAAAGGACTTGGGAATGAGATCCCCTTGTGGCATAATGAACAATATTCTAGCCCTGATACATGAGTCGTGAATGATCCATACAAGTATATCTTCCACTATTTGGCCTTATGAGGTGTTTTTAATTATTCAATGATCATAATGGCCTCGTCTAGAAATCCAAATTTAAGAGGTTGAGTATCTTGAAGAGGAGCTTCTACAAGTTGATTTGTGAGTACTTGTCCCTTAATGGCCTTTTGGTTGACATATTGAATTTCAAACTCACTAAATAACATGATACATTTTGACATATGACCCTATAGAGATATTATGGAATGAAGATATGATGAGTGTCATTTAACTCTTCATTTAATCAATCTTTCAGATTGATGTCTATCAAACTAGGACCGGTGTCTAAAGCTATCTACAGTAAGGTTTATGATGGTAGATCTATAAGCCGGTCTTGGGGGAATAATTTTGATGATTCTAATCTAACATTTATCAATGAAAAAATTCTTCTAAACTAATTTCTTCAAACACTTGATGAAATAAGAGACTACTGACTAATTCCATCCTTTGCTTGAAATTAAAGCACACTTTCACACTTGCTTGAAATTAAATCTAATTCACACTTTACTAGAAACAATAAATGTAAATCTAATTCACACTTTGATGGAAACTATAAATGTCAATCTATTTCACACTTTGCTTACAAATGTAGATTTAAAAATTCATTCACACTTGCTAGAAAAAATGAAATACTATTGAAATGTAAACCCAAAATTTACCTTTTTATGAATGACTTAATATATGAAATGATTGAAGATACTATGATTATCTAATAATGGAAAATTGATTTAACATAAATATAAATATCATACAGAAATTCTTGGTTCTAAAGAGAGCGGGCCCTTGCTCTTCTTAATGTCAGGATTGAAGTTTACTCAGTACTAAAAACTAGAATGATTCTGCATTAATTCATGAAAGCTAGAAAATTTAAAATATTTTGAGTTCAAAATATATCTATCTTCATTATTATTTACTCTAGATGAAAATGTACATATTTATACTCATTCCTTGGACTAAAGACAATATACTAGAAATTAGAATTACTAATCAATTTATTTCTCCCCAAAGATAGGAGATTCAAATTGATTATAATCCTGGTGAATCCAACTATTATCACAAAATAATTATAATATCCCTATAATAGTTTTAAGGTCCAAATATATACACAATATATCAAGATTGAATCTTTCAAAATAGGATCAAATATTTTATTGATGTGAATCCAGCTAGAATGATTATCCTTTAATACTAATCTACCTACAAAATCTCTAGCATCTTAGCTTTGGACCTATAGAGTTTGTAGGAATGGCTCTACAAAGTTCACAAAAATGGACCAATAGATTCTGTAGATATGAGTTATTTAGTATCACCCAAGGTTGGAAGTTTACATAGTCTGTAGATATCAACTGAGTGGGTCTGTAGTTTAGGAAAACTAGAAAAATAATTTAGAGCTTCTTTATTATGCTGCATTTTCCATTTTTTTTGTACATTCTTCAAAACCAAAACACTAAAACATGCTATTTGTTAGGCATAAATGACAAGGTAGTAACTTAATCTTTAGTTTGACATAAATGAAATAAAATATCTATTTTCCATGCTATATTCAACTAAAATTTTATGATTTACATAATATTATATCCTTAGAGAGATGAACTAAAAGAAATACTATACAAATAATCAGCCATATTTTGATCTCATCATCTCCCCCAGGCTTTACCTTTTACAAGTCCCTTTTGCAAAACTTCATCTACCTCCATAAGCTCTATTTCTATCTTCTAGACTTTAGCTAATATCATAATCATCAAATTCATCTTTTATATGATAATCTTCATTATTGGTGAATCTTCTATGGGTCAAAGTTAGATCTTTCTAGACATCAAATTGTTCATCAGATTGTAGTGCCCAGTTTTTCCATCCTGGAATTGGTATAACTAACAAAGGGGGTCTGTATCTCATTCCAATCCATATCTTATCTATATTATAATTTAGTACTTCCATAATTTCATCAAGAACTACCTTAGCTCTTCTTTTGTTCCATCTTTTTAGGAGATATAACTTTACATCTCTTGAGAGAGACTGGTAATAAATCCCATCTCTTAACACTTGATGTAACAACTGAATCAAAATTATGCCTTATGAAAAGATAAAATAAGATGATTCAATTATATGAGGTTTTTATATAATGATTTTTGACATCAACATACTAGTAAACATCCTTGAATTTCCATTTTATCAGACTGGGAATGGAAAATCTTGGTCTTATGCATAACCCTATTATCTTAGCATGTGTTGAATAATCTTCAAATTTCCTTTTCCATGATAACTAATTTTTAAAATTAGAATGGACTGATCATAATTGAACTTCTCCCATAAGAAGAGTAATTAAAAATTTGTTTTGATCATGGTCTCCTATTATTGAGTCATGCAAATAGAATTCACAAAAGAGATCTTGATTGTCAAGGCTAGTACTATAAAAGATTTTCAAAAATGTAGAAGGAGCTAGAATTTTGTATGGAAGCTAACAAGAGATTCTAAGGAGCTGACAACTATAGAACTACTCAAAGAAAAATATGCTATATACAGGAGAAGGACTTTTACAAGTTAAAAGAGCTTCAGCTAATTTGTAAGCATTATGAAAATCTTCTTCTAGATTTTAAGTTATGGATTCTAATATTTGTTTCTCATTTTGTAATTTATCATTCACAACAACTAAATACTTATTATTCTATTTGATTGTCTGATATTCTTCTTGTGAATGATACAAATTATCTAATGGAGGAATAAATAGATGGTGTGTTTGACTCCCTTGATTCACAAATGATTTAGAGGTGGAAGTGGATTGACTAACATTTTTAGAAGAAATAGTAGGAAAGGTCTTAGGAAAGTTCAATGACTACTACAATATTTTGTTCTCTTTTTTAAGACTCTCTACAAATATCCATTATTCAATCTCTTCTTCTTCCTTCTATTTTATGATTTTTTCAATTTATTAACTTCTACATCATGATTAAAATATATTACTTCTAATTTTTAAAATAAGATGGAAATAGGTTGATCCTTACTGTGAAGTTTACTGACTAGATCAACAATGTCTACTACTTATTGTTGGATAAGTGCTTGAGCCTTGGAAAGTTCCAATGTCAGCTATATCATAGGGTCCTTTGGACTGGATGGTTCTCCTTATTCAAATATGCATGGAGGTTTTCCTTTATCTACTGGAACTTCAATTTGAACATTTCATTCCTTTGTAATATTATCCTTTTCAAATATGATTTCTATTGTGGTGATTGGAAGACTTCTTGAGTCATGAAGTTGCTAAATAACATGTTTGGGAAAATGTTTTTCCATAGGAGTTGTTTAAAGAGTTCCTTGTTGTTCAATGTTTTATTGATTTGAAGGTTGGGATATCTATCTAAGACTTCAAATTATCTACTACCTATTGTTCATCTTTATTCAAGATTAATTTTCTTCTTCTTATTTTGATTATTTGAGCTATAGTTGATGGTTCATTTGCTGCAATAGTTAAATCTCTATTTTTTTCATACCCTGTTAGAGTGGAATCACTTCTTTTTAATCTCTTTGTTTTTGGTAAAGGAACTAATTGTTTAATAGGTGCTTGAGGTTCTTATGGGGCCTCTAAAATAATGGAGGTTTGAGTAGCTTGAGATCTGGTAATTCTTCTTAAAGAAGGAGTTTCTTTTGAAACCACAGGCTATTTTTAATCATGATTTATTTTCTTAGTAGATGGAGTAGCTGTATTGGAATGTATTTTTGACTGAGTTGAACCTAAAGTCCCAAATTCTTCTTGTATAGGTAGGGTTGGAATCTTTTTAATAACTCTATTTTCCCAAGCTTCTTTCCCTTGCTGCAATAAATGATGGTAAATAATAAAGTGAATAAGACCATGATGCCTAAGAGTAGAATTAGGAGTGGTTGTCATAGCTTGAATGCCACCATATAGGTAATATGGGAGGTTAATTCTACACTGGGGATTTTATCTCCCATGTTTCATATGCATCAAGATTTTCACAGCTTTTCCTCCTAAGAGGCTACATTGCCCTTCATAACTTATGTATTTGATGACCCAAAATGCTATAGACTACCATGGCTCTGGAAGTGAATACCTATGGATACCTTTAGCCTTTCCTTTTGAATTAAACAAACATGCAGTTCTAGTTCTTTTATTGCCATTGAATTGAGTAATAAGATCATTGAATGGAACTCTCCCTATTACTTTCATTCTTGTGTTTGGGATTTCTATGATTCCACTAATAACTTGACTAGAAACTAGAATGACTATGCCTCCAACTATGGAAAATTTAGGGGTAAGGTTTTTTACAAATTGTCTTACTAGTGTTTCATGAAAGCCCTAGAATTTTTGAATAAAGGGAAACCAACAATTTGCCTCAAACACTATTATAGAAGCCCTGTCACTGAGAAATTTGGTGGGTGTCTTTGGCTTTGATTATGTGTTATGCCCCATTCTACCTTGGATGAATATTGATCAAATTAATATGAATGGTTATACAACTTAAAAAAATTAAAACTAAGGTTTACACTAATTTTTCTTGGGAATTCATAAAAGAAGGTTTTTGATGTACTTCATAGGGATTGGTCATTGTGGTAGGCACATTTGGAGTTAACTTCCCACATGCTGATGGCAATATAATCATAAATTTTGGCTTCACACTTTGATCACACATTGGTCAGTCATATCTCAATTAGCCCTTACTCCTATTTTAGGCCTTATGGAGACCTACTAGGCATTCATAGCAACATCTTACCCTTTGATCTTCTTGAAAAAATTTAAAACATCATAAATGTTAGGAAAATTTCATATTACACTCAAATAGACATTATCCAACATCAATTTATGTCCACAACATAGAGTGGAAATTCTGACTACTGAGGTGACATGATCATTAACATGGCCATTTGAATGATGGCTTTACATGGTGACATTTAATGGCTCACATGAAAGGGGAAATTAGTTATATCACTGCCAAAAATTTTCTAAATTTAATCAATTAATGATTAAAACACCTTTTAGTTGGAAGATTTCCATGGATGTTGTCATGATGTTCCATCATAATGACAATGATGTAATTAATTGCATGCAATTATTCACTATGACACGTTTCCCTTTTCTAAATTAACCCCCATTTTCTATTTGTCTATAATTTTATTCCTTTATTTAAGGATTCCATGATTATCTAATCATATCTTCCATGTCCATAGGATAAATCTTATTTAAATTTATTTTTTAAAAATTTACTAAACATGAATAAATAAAACTTATCACTCACTTATTCATACCTTAGATTGAGTTCTTTCTCTACCATTTATCCTACACAAGTAGAGTAGCATGAATTAGTTAGCATATTTCAAAGGAATTGATATTTGAAGTTTATTTCTTATGGAAACCAATCAGGATTAATTAATCATATTCCTTATATTTTTAGTTTTTTTTTGCACCTTGGTCAGTCATTACTAGTTTTTTAACCAAAACCTTTATGCAATGCATGGCCAACCCACAAGATGGTTTTCCAACCATGCATTTTAAATAGAGTCCTTACATAGGATTTTCACTATTGATTTTTTTTTTAGTTTTTTAATTTTTTAATTTTATTTTTTTTGCAATCATTATGGTAATAATTCCTTAGAAGAAACAAGTTCCTCCAAGAAAGCTACTAGTGTCTCATAGTCTATACAAAGTCCTCTTTATTGATAGGTTTTTGATAAAGTTTCAATTGATGACCATTGACCAGAAGAGTCCTACTATCATCAATGGGAATTAATTTTACTGAACCATTTTTAAAAACTTTTTACATTTGATTAGGTCCAAACCACCTTGCTGTAGTTTTTCTTTAAATTATTGAAATTTAGAGTCAAACAATAGTGCCCAATATCCTTTTTGAAACTTTCATTATTTGATGTGTAAATCATGCCAATTTTTTTTCTAATTCTATATAAATTTAGTTGTCTATAATACTTCCATTCTCATTTCATCAAGTTGATTAAGTTGCATGAGTCTCTTCTCTTGTGCTATGTCCAATTCAATTCCCACTTCCAATGCTATCTTCAATCTTTGTAATTTAAATTCAACAAAAAAATGTAGGTTTTTTACCATAAACTAGCTCATATGGTGAGAAGCCAATAGTTGTTTTCCAAGTAGTATTATAATCCCAAACTACTTTTGGTACTTTTTCTACCCAATCCTTCTAACTGGTACTAATAATATTTGCTAAAATAATCTCCAAATCTTTTTTTGTAACTTCAACCTGTCTATTAGCTTATGGATGGTATGTAGAAGACTTTTTATGCTAATTTTTATACACTTACATGAAGTATTCTATAATTTTGACATGAATTGAGGTCCTTGATCTGAAATTATTTCTTTTAGGGAACCAAATCATTACATAATCTTGAAGTACAAAAAATCTGTGACAACTTCTTCTTGAGCATGAGTTAGAACTTCTACTTCTACCCATTTGGTGACATAGTCTATGCAAACTAACATATATTATTTTCCTCTAGAAGGAGGATTTATAGGTCTAATAAAATTTATTCCCCATTTCTTAAATAGTTCTAGAACTAGTTAAGGATGAAGAGGCATTTCAGCTAAAAGAGTGGGCTGCCCAGTTCTCTGACATGCATCACAATGTCTAATATACTTCTTCACTTTTCTATGAAGATGAGGCCAATAATAACCTACTCCAAGGATTTTGTGTATGGTTCTATGGGTTTAGTAATGTACTCCTCCTAGTTCATCAGGATAAGCTGTTATGATATCATATGCTTCATTATTTGTCACAAACCTATGAAACACATAATCAGGTCCAAGTTTAAATAATATTCCATTAATACATTTAAAATAACTTTCTCTAATTAACTATTTTCTTCTTTTGTGTGAAAAATGTGGAATAAAATTCCATGTAGTAAGATAATTGGCAATATCAGTAAACCATGGAGAATATGTTGAAATGACAAATAATTGTTCATCTAGAAAATCATCCTCAACTAGTTCTTCTTCACCTGGAATATTAACTCTGGATAAGAAATCAGCAGCCATGTTAAACTTTCCTAGTTTATCTATAATAGTAATATCAAATTCCTATAGGAGTAGCAACCATCTGATAATCCTACCTCCCATTATTGGTTTATTGGTAAGATACCTAATGGCTAAATGATCTATGAAAATAAACACTTTGTAGCCTATTATGTAATGTTTGAATTTATTTATTGCATAGACTACAACAAGGAATTCTTTTTTAGTTGTAGTGCAATTTCTTATAGTAGGAGTCATGTTTTTTTAATGTAATAAATGAAATATATATGATCATTTTCATCTTTCTATCCCAAGACTACACCCATTGCTATGTTAGAAGCATATGTGTATATGTGGTAAGGTTGTGTCTGATCTGGACCTCTCAATATTGGAGCAGTACTAAGTTTAGCCTTGATGGTTTTAAAGGCTTGTTAACAATCATCATTCCATATAAACTCACTTCCTTTGTAAGAAGTGCAAACATTAGAGCAACTATTTTATTGAAGTTATCTATGAAGCATCTATAATAACTAGCATGACCCAAAAAACTCTTTAATTTTGTTTGTGTATGTGGAATAGGCAAATAAAAAATGATCTTAATTTTCTTTGGGTCTACTTGAATAACTTTTGCTGAAATGTGATGTCCTAACACTATTTCTTGATCCATCATTAACAAGCATTTTGCATGGCTTAGTGATAGTTGATGTTCCTCACATCTTGTCAAAACTCTTTCCAAATTGGTAAGGGCTTCCTGATAGGTTTCTCCATGGATAGTGAAATCATCAATGTAGACTTCTACACAATCATTTGTGAGGTCAGAGAATATTGCCAAAACTGCTCTTTGAAAGGTTGCTAGAGCATTACAAAGACTAAATGGAAGAACTTAGTAGTCAAAGGTTCCCCAAGGGAAAGCGAATGTGGTTTTGTCTTGATCTTGAAGTACAACTATGATTTGGTTATATCCACTAAATCCATCTAGAAAAGTGAAATATTTCTTTCTTGCTACATTATCAAGAACTTGATCAATGAAAGGCAAGGGAAAATAGTCTCTCAAGGTTTCCTTGTTTAATTTCCTATAATCCACACATACTCTCCACTTCCCATTATTTATTGGAATAATCACCAATGGTGAAACCCACTAGATGTCTAGAATGGGGTAAATGAATCCCACATCTAATAATTTTTGAATTTTTGTTTTCATTATATCTTTCAATGTTGGGTTTATTCTCCTTTATGGTTGTCTCACTGGTTTGATAGATTCTATGTAAATGCAATGTTCACATACACTAGGGTGAATTCCTTTCATTTCAGTATAATCCCAAGTAAAAGCCTTAGTATATCATTCTAGGACTTTAAAAAGTTGTACTTCCTCATCATTGGTTAACTAACTATTGATATTCAAAGTCTTTCCAAGTAGTATCATAAGCAATTTTATGTCTAGGATATTTGATTCTACCTATTTGAATTCACTTATTAGTGAATTTAGAGGACATTGATGAGGGAGTATCATATGGAATGTTTCTACATTTTTGACAAATCCTTCTCTAGGAGGAAAAACTTTTGCTAATGGGCAATGAAATACATTCAAAAAATATGTTTGTTGTTCTTTTGCCAAATTCCATATGTTTGATTGAATTAACCTATGATCATATGATGAAGAGGTAATAAAAGGATTGAGGAAAGATATTTTATAGGAGACTATGGATTCTGTTCTAGTAGAGTCCATAGATTCTATTCTGGCAGAATCCATAGTTTTTGCAAAGTCCATAGATTTGGTTAAATGCTCATATTCCTTAGACTCTAGAATAATGCCTTCACTCAATTATTCTAAATGTTTTTTAACTATGATCATGGATAATGATGAAAGATCATTTATTTTGTTGTCTAATTTTTCTACCCAAAGATTTTCTATGTTGTTCACTAATGGTTTTGTAGGAGGATACAAGGAAATATATTTGGATTTTAAACCATTAGAAATGGTCATATCTCCTGACCTATAATCAATCAGTGCTGTAAGAGTAGCTAACCAAGGTTTTCCTAGGATTAAAGGATATCCCAAATTCTTTGTTTTAGGTTGCATCACCATAAAATCAATTGGATATTCCCAAGACTTAATAAGTACTACAACATTTACTATGGTTCCTTCTGGCTTGGTTACATACTAGTCTACCATTTGGAGAATGGTAGATGTAGGATAAATTTCTATGAGGGATAGTGTTTGAAGAGTATCAATAGTCATGACATTAATTACTACCCTTAAGTCTACCAGAATATTAGGAATTTCCTTTCTTCCTATTGTAACTGTGATGATTGGACTGCTTGAGTCTGTATATTTGGGTATTAACAATTTTCTTGATAAAAAATAATCAACTTTACCATCAACATGTATGGTTTTTGGGTACTATTTTTCCCTTCCAAGTGTTTTGACACACAAAGTCTTGATGATTCTATTCAGTTCACGAATGTCCCTAATAGCTTGTAATAGTGGTACCTCCATGTTAATTTTTTGCAATTCATGGATCAAATCTAATTCATGTTTGATTTTAATCTCTTTCAATCTTTCAAGAAAAGGGACTATTTGTGTATTGATATTTTCTTTGTATTTTTTAGGACTATCATTAGTTTTGACTTCCTTATTATTTAGTTCAGGAAATTTTGTTTTATATTTTTCATCATGTATCTCTGAAATGAGAATTGGAGGATCTCTTATAGTTTTCCTTGATTTTAGTTGTATATCAAAATAGTCAATGGTCCCTATGTTGATAGTTTTTCCTTGATCATTGACATAGATGGGTGCTTATGGTTTATTCTTTGGATTTGATATTGGTTGTACAAGCATTGGGGGTTGATGAACTTGTTTTGGCTATTGAATGATAGGGGGTGGCATTATGGTTTGATATTGGGGTTTCCTTCTTAGTTGATTATATTGTTGATGAGAGGTCCATTATGGATTCCATTATGTATGAGGTTATTGCTGTGGTACCCATGGTTGTTGTTGAGGTACCCATGGCTATTGTGGTAACATCCATGGTTGAGGGGATACCTAATCTTGTCTAGGCCATGACATCTGGGCTGGTGAAATTTGATTTTGACCCCAAATTGATGGATGTGTTGGAACATTCCATGGGGATATCCATGGTTAGATAAATTTCTTGCACCAAACTATCCTTGATTTTGATTTTGTGGAAATTCTTTTATCTTTGAACATAATTTAATTCTTCAATAGATTGAGCATTTACTTTTATATAATTTTTTAGAGTAGGAAAAAGAGTACAATGGTTTGTGTCATGGTCTATTCCCTCACAAATTGCACAAGAAGAAATGCTTATTTTATTTAAAGGACAATCCCTGAGAGCATGTTTCAATCTACACTTAGGACAATAAATGGATAATGGTTCTATTGCATTAGCTTTAGCTTAAAGACCATCTAATATACTATTTAGTGTGAAAAAAATATCTCTTTTTAGATTATAAAATTCTTCCATTAACTTGCCCAAGTCATTAGATTTTTGCAACCTTCCTTTTCTCATTCCTGGTTTTATTCAAGAATAATTAGTACAGAGTTCTAAAATCTGATGAAAGGATAGTTTATTTATATCTCCTCCACCCATTAAGTTCAATGCATCTCTAATGTATTCATCTAATCCCTTGAGGAAAACAAGTTTTAGGACTTCCTCAATAAGTGGATAACTACTTCTTTTGTGTGTGAATGAAAATATATCCAAATAATCCTCTAAGGATTCATCTTCATTTTGTTTGATTTTAAAGAATTCCTCTTTTATTTCTCTCATCTGAAAATAATCTTGATATTTGTTCACAAATTTAGTTTCCATATCTGCCCATGTATGGATGGAATTGCCTGGTAGACCCATGAACCATCTCATGGCTACATCCTTGAGTGTTGATGGAAACAATTTTAAATTTTGATTATTTGATGTGTAGTCATAAGTTTGATACAAAACTTTGAATTCAAACAAAAAATGATTAGGATATTCAATAGATCTTCCCCAAAAGTTGGGAAAATTTATAGAATTTTTTTTTATGGTGGTTTGATCATTAAGATTTGTAACAATTGGAAAGGAAAAAGTATTTACGAGTTGTGCAACCCATCGTTCTTGTTGGTCACCCATATATTCTTCCTCTGATGTGTTTTCAACACTAGGATTAGTTATCTAGTGAATGTTGGTATATATACTTGAGGGTTGTTAAAATTATTCAAAACTCTTTTCAGTTATGGCCCATTCAAATGCTTCTTATAAATCTTTTGTAGTCTCAAGATATTTTCTCCCTATGCATGGATGATCTGGATGTACTCTTCTTATAGGACTTACTTGTGGCAAGGTTCTAGTCCCAAATAGGATTTTAGGATATTCCTAAAGGTGTGATTCAATATCTTGTTCTAAAATCCTAACTAAAGATGGTGATGGAATTTCTTCCCTAAATTCTAGGGTAGGACTTTCAACTAGAGATATTGAAGGAATTTTTGCTATTGGTTTTGGAGGAAAATTTGAAACAAATCATCCTTTTGAGTTTCTAAATTAATTGCTTTTTTTATTATTTTAATTTGAATTTTTTTTAATATAGATCAATAATTTTTACCTTACTAACCCCTTAAATCCTTAACAATGGCATGAAAAATGATGAGTGTCATTTAATTCTTTATTTAATCAATCTTTCAGATTGATGTCTATCAAATCAGGGCTAGTGTCTAAAGTTATCTGCAGTAAGGTTTATGATGGTAGATATATAAGTTGGTCTTGAGGGGGGGATTTTGATGATTCTAATCTAAATTTTACCATTGAAGTAATTCTTCTAAACTAATTACTTCACACACTTGCTAAAAGAAGAGACTACTGACTAATTCAATCCTTTGCTTGAAATTAAAGCACACTTTCACACTTACTTAAAATTGTAAATTCTAAATCTAATTCACACTTTGTTGGAAATTGTAAAATTAAATATAATTCACACATTGCTAAAAACTATAAATGTAAATCTAAATCATACTTTGCTAGAAACTATAAATGTAAATCTAATTCACACTTTGCTTACAAATGTAGATTTAACCCTTCATTCACACTTGTTGAAAAAAAAGAAATACTATTGATATGTAAACCCATAATTTAATATTTTATGAATGACTTAAGATATGTAATGATTGAAGATACTATGATTATCTAATAATGGAAAATTGATTTAACATAAATATAAATACTGTACAAAAATTCTTGGTTCCAAGGAGAGTGGGCCCTTGCTCTTCTTAGAGTTAGGAATGAAGTTTACTCAATACTAAAAATTGGAATGATTTTGCATTAATTCATAAAAGCTAGGAAATTTAAAATATTCTTGAATTTAAAAATATATCTATCTTCATTATTATTTACTCTAGATGAAAACATACATATTTAAACTCATCCCCTAGACTAAAGACAATATACTAAAAAATAAAATTACTAATCAATTTGTTGCTCCCCAAAGATAGGAGATTTAGATTGATTATAAACCTAGAGAATCCAAATATTATCACAAAATAGTCATACTATCCTTATAATAGTTTTAAGGACCAAATATATACAAAATATATCAAGATTGAATCCTTCAAAATAAGAGCAAATATTTTGTTGATGTGATTCCAGCTGGAATGATTATCCTTTACTACTAATCTACCTACAAAATCTCCAACATCTTAGAATTCAAACCTGCAAAATTTTTAGGAATGGCTCTATAGAGTTCATAGGAATGGACCTATAGAGTCCGTAGATATGAGATTTTTAGTATTACCCAAGGCTGTAAGTCTATAGATATCAGTTAAGTGGGTCTGTATCTTAGGAAAATTGGAATAAAAACTAGAGATTCTTTATCACGTTGCATTTTACATCTTTTCTATACATTATTTAAAACTAAAACACTAAAACATGCTATTTTTAGGTGTAAATGACAAGTTAGTAACTTAATCTTTAGTTTGACATAAATGAGATAAAGTATCTATTTTCTATGCTATAATCAGTTAAAAGTTTATGATTTACATAAGATTATATCCTTGGAGAGATGAAATAAATGAAATAATATGTAAATAATGAGCCATATTTTGAGCTCATCAAGATACTTGAGTGGATCTACTTTGACAATATCAATGGTCTTATTTTTTAGCATATAATGATGCAACTTTTAGGTTGTAAACACCATTTCTAAAAAAGCCTTTTTAAATCAGTGTATAGTTATGCTCATATACAACCAATGTTCACCTTAGATAATACATGGCATGATTTTTTACCTATTCATCATGTTGTTCTAAACATTCCCCTAGTGCATTCTCAGTTACTATAAGGTAAAGAAATAATGGCTTGTTTGGCACTGGTGGCAACAAAATAGGTGGAATAGCAAGATAGTATTTAAGATGATTGAATTCTTTTTATCACTCTTCATTATAGGAGAAGGTAACACCTTTCTTCATCAAGTGAATAAATGGATTGAACTTGTTGATTAATTATGAGATGAAGGGTATGATAGATTGAATCTTTCCCTACAAATTGCAGAGCTACTTCAAGGTAGATGGTGGTGGCATTTCTATAATTACATGAACTTTGGCTAGGTCAAATTTAATGCCCCTATGAGAGATAATAAAGCCTAATAGTTTACCATAAGTAACACCAAATATACATTTATTTGAGATAATCTTAATTTTTTACTCACAAAGTCTCTCAAATATTATTTGTAGTATGGCTAGATGATTGGCACAGGTCTTTCATTTACCTAGGATGTCATCAACATAGTTGTCAATAATGTCATGGAAAATATATTTTATGGATCTTTGATAAGTGTCCCCAATATTATTAAGACCAAATGACATTACCTGATAATAAAATTTTCCCCACAGAGTGGTGAACAGAATCTTATGCTAGTATTTTGGTGTTATTCTAATCTGATTATAACTTGAAAAGCCATCCATTAAAGAAAGCATTTCATAGTCAATCATTGTGTCCGCTATCATGTAAATATTAGGCAAAGGAAAGTCATATTTTGGGTATACTTTATTGATATCTATTAAATCAATGTAGATTTTGATACCTTCTAGGTTATTACTCACTGACATAATGTTTGAAATCCACTCTGAATAGTAGATTATCCTGATGTATTTCACATCTAAAAGTTTTTCAAACTCTTTCTTGACTAGAAAAATAATACAAGGATGCATATTATATAACTTTTGTTAACAAACTTAGAATCAAGGTATATAATGAGATGGTGTACAACTAAGGTGGGGTCCAAACCTAGCATGTCTGAATAGCCCAATACAAATATGTCAACAAATTCCATCAAAAGGGATGTAAAAACTTCACATTCCTCTTCAATGAGGGATGCATCTAGTTTAGTCCACTTCAAGTCCTCTAGAGTCTTAATGTTCACCTCTGAAGTCTCCTCCATAAGAAGTGTATAACCATCATTTGAAATAGTCAGCAAGGATTTGAATTGATTGGCAATGATAAAGTCCTCTAGATGGATTGGCTCATCTAAATCTCCTAAGTAAGACAAATTAGAATATCCAACTATTGGCATCAACCATAAAAAAAATATCTCAAGGAACTCTTGAATGATATATGCAAAATATTTCTACTCCTTAGTACTGATCTCTGATCCATAAATATGATTTGGGCTATAGGTATCCTATGATTCATAAGAAGAGGGGTGAACTTCCCCATCTAATTGTGATAGAAACTAATTTTCACCAAGAGACTTGCCTTTCTCTTTACTTTTTACTTGGTCAGAAAGCACCTCAAAAAGATTTTCACTTTCAAACTTCAATGTTTGATTTTATTCTTGTTTTTATCTAGGGAAGTTCATCTGCTCTCCAAAATAGGTAGTAGGATCCAATATAATAGAAAATCCATATTTGTGGTCTCCAAGAGGAATGAGATTCCTCAATCCCAAAAATTCATATATGGCCTCATCATTTTCAAACTCATCAAATAGAATTGTTAACTCTTATTGGTCCTAACTTATCAATTATGGATGGTAAAGGGTTAAATGTGAAGGTTGATAAATAAGGTTAACAGTGAAAATGACATGTGGGTTAAACAAATTTGTAGTGGTAAGGTCATCATAGATGCTATAATTAGACCTTGCATCACTATTGGTATCATTTTCACTAGTCATTAGTGTTGGAACATGAATAAGGTATGTGGGGTCACCCCTAGGTAATTTAAATCCAATACTATGGGTTCCTTTATACTTAGTTATTAACACCAATTCAATCATGCCTTGCTAATGTAGCTACAAGGATCTACCTTCATAAGATAGGTGATCCATAATACAATTAGGAATAGGTACTTTTCACTTTGGTAATATTCAACTAACTCATCAATGTATATATATGAATCATCTTTTATTAAGGGATCCTATTATAGGCTAGAGATTGGTTTGAAAATAATGGGATTGTTTGGCTAAGATTTTCCTTTGGTTTTCCACTCCATACAAGTAGTTTTGGCCTTAGTCTCCTATAAGCTTTTGGATTTTTAGGAAATCTGGAAATATGGAAAGCATCATGGGTAATGTATTCTCCAAGACCTTTGTTAGTTATATATAAGTGGTTAAAAATGTCTGGTGGAAGCATGGCTGAGGTAGAGGCTAAGCTATCTATATCAATGTAATTAGATTTTGGGCCTGATTCAATGGATTTTCCATTTTCAACTCTTTATCTGTCTAATTTATTCATATTATTCATATAAAATTGGTAGTTATAGCTTTTATACTCTAGCTCAAGGAATTTAAAATATTGATATAGTTATAGATCAATTGGTATAGTCACTTCCATTCCTGAATGTGGAAATTTTATACACTAATGCAACTAAGAAGATATAGCCCTAATTTCATGGATCCAAGGTTGGCCCAAAAATAGATTGTAATATCACTCTAGGTCCAAAACATGGCATAGAGTATCATGGGTCAATGGCCTAATGACTACTAACAAGATAATAGTACCTTGAGATTCTCATTATTCATTATCATATGCCTTGATAATGATGGTATCTAGCTACAAGTCAGCTACTATACATCCAAGTTGTTTGACCAAATTTAGAGACACAATGTTGAGACCCAAACCATTATCTACAAGGACACATTTAACTCTATGGTCCATTATACCAACCTCAATTATAATAGGTTGTTATGTAGAGGGTCCAAAGATGACATGTCACTTTGGTCAAAAGTGGGATGTTGGCTAGGGGCCAAGTGTGCTACCATAGATTGAAATTTATTTGGAGTGATGTCATTTGGCATGAGGGATTGGTTCAAATAATCATTCAAGATGTCTTTATGGATAGTAGGCGTACAAAAAAAATCTATGATGGATATTTATGTAGATGTATTCTTTAGTTTTTCCATAATATCATAGGTCTTCCCCTTATTTTTACTAGTTAGCTATTTTTGATAGGCATGGAAGGCTGATTAGGCTCATTTATAGTATTTAGTTGTGGTCCTTTGATAGTGACCCTGGCTCATCAAGTTAAAATTACAAAATATCAATATAAAGTTTGGATGGGTAGGTAATGAGCTTGGAATTATAATTATTGGATGATATGGAGCTAGGTTGTCAACATGGTCCATAAAAGAATCACCAACATAATGTGGTTGATAGGCATTGCTTGGTAGATAGGTATTATTGGGTGAAAGTCTAGATTTATTGGTATTTAGTATAGTGTTAATGGTGATAGTGGAAATGTGATGACCTAAAATGTGTCCTACAATGTTTTTATAGGTATATGTAATGACATGATCACCTCGTTGGTTGGTTTGGTTAGTTTTACCTTGGTTCTGACCATTATGATGTTGTGGTTGGTGTTGTTGCTATTGATTTTATGGTAGAGTTCACTAATTCTATTGTTACTATTATTGGTATTGCTATTGGTTATTATTTTTATGTTGGGAAAATATGTTTTGGTAGATACCCAAGTTATTATTAGTCATAGGAGCACATGTGTCTCTTTATATCTCTTCATTTTCAAGCATAGAATGTCCTTTGACATGATGGTACTAATATAGTTCATGTTCTTTATACTAATAAAAAAAGAATCTCTTTAGTAAATGGATTCAATATCGACCAACTGATCATATTTACTTAAACCAGTCTTTATAACATAAATTTAATAGGCTCACCAAGGTCACTAAATTATCTAGCAATGGGTGGCCTTCTCTATGGATGAGGGGCTTGTAATTGGTTTTGATTTTATGGTGGTCTTGGTTAAATGTATGGAGGAGGTAAATAAATAGTTGGTGTTTGCACCATCTAAACATGGCATGATTCAGTAACCCCATTTCCAACACCATTCTTATTATAGTTATAGGGTTTTGGTAACTCATTATCATTATATTAAGGTGGTGTTAAATCTGGTATTTAAATTAGGTTCTAACCTCAAATTTTGTTCTATTTATGCTAGCCATGATGCTAATTATAGCTCTAATTAGAAGAGGATAGCTTGATTATCCCTTTGTTAACAAAGGATTTATGAATATGTATTCTATTATCTAAAACCTATTATAAGGTATGAGCACATTATAGCTCATGATGGTATGATATCTCACTATGTAGGCTCCTAATAAAGATCATAATTAGCTATTTATCTATAAATTATGAGTAAACTAGCTCACTGGTGCTCTTCAATGTTGTAAGTATACATCAAAACTTTCACTAGTATTTTATTTAGCTTGGCCCAAGTCCAAAATTTTGATTTCATAAGATTATAGGAAATGTGATATACAAACTTATCTAAAATATCATCGAAGTTAGGTAAAAATTTCTATTATAATTTTAATATCCATTTCAAGGCTTGTCTAGCTAGATTCCTTGGAAAGAGTAGAATAAAGTATATGTTGTTATATGCCACTAGTTGACATGCAAAACATAATTATTTCATATGCTCTTTAGGGTCACCTTTGCCTTTGTCTTTTTTAAATTTAGGTTGCTCATAACCCAATGGAAATGGTATTTGTAAATGTTTCATGTTTAATGTATAAGATCGTATTTCATCTAGTTTGAATTTATTGTTTGCTTTTCGATATGTATAGCTTGAATTTCATCCTTTAATTATTACAACTATTGGGCAAGGAACTTAGATAAAGTGGCATGATGTTGTGTAGTCAAAGGTGAATTACCTTGACCTAGGTAGGCATATTATGAGATATTGGTTGAATTGGTTGGATGACCAAGTATGTATATTTGTACATTAGGATTATATTGTGGATACATAATATGCTACTATTGAGACACATTATTGTTTGGATTAGATACATAACTCTATCTAGTAAATTATGGCTATAGTAATAAAGTTTGGATTTGCATAATGTGTTAGTATTACTAGCTTTGAAAGGGAACTTGTTGCCTACTCATGAAACCCTATTGTATATAGGGAACACATTGTTGACTAGGTCCCTGCTGTTGAAGGTTTTGATAGTTGGATCCTTGTTGCACATGCGATACCCTTTGGGTGAAAGGCAACTATTGACTAATACATGATACCTATTATTTATAAGAACATTGCTATTGGTTGGACACATATTGTTGGATTGACACCTACTATTAATTAGGAACTCATTATTGGTTTGGTAATTGTTTTGGGTTTTACATTTATTTTTGTTGACCAACTGACACTTTTTGACCAATAAGAATACATTTTTCGTTAAGCAAAATTTGTGATTGATGAGGTATATTAGTTTGTGTTTATTTTGGTAGAACATTCAACATCACATGTTGAGGTGGCATAGTGTTCTACACTTTTTGTAGTGGTAATTTTGTCTATTTTGGTTTGTTTCCCCTTATTACACACTTGAGGAAGTAGCTGATTGAGGAGTGAAGGTTGCTAGTTGATTTTGGGAAATAGGTGTACCTATCCCCTATTATTACAATCCACTCATGACATTTTTTAGAGGATTATAATGTGTATTACTTGGTAGTAAACTAAACCCACTTTGGTTATAATTATAATACACTTAAATTATATCTACAACATCCTACATGAGGTCTTCCATTTGAGTGGCTATCCCTTTCATAGAAATATGGACATTACACATGTCACCAACCAATGTGCTTTAGATAAATGGGTTTATGTTTTGGCTTATATAACATGAAGCATTTATTTGTTACCATATTGATGGATCTATCTCAATAAGTAACATGTTATAAATAGCCCTTGCATTGATATTTTGAGCTAGGTTGATATAGTTTTAGTATGCTTGTTGTACCTATTCTATTTTTTCATCCATAGGGCCTTTAACTTTTACAAATATACTTTGGTATTACTATGGAATTTAGAATAAATATTGACTATAACTAGTTTATGTATGTTTTAATGGTTAAATTAAAGGCAAATTACTAAGAGTTGTTATAAAACTACTTAGAATTTCATGTGGGAAGTCTAGTGGAAACTTAGCTCCTACTTCGATATCTCTAATAAGAACTTCATTTTTGTTCTCTAAAAAATGATGTTAAAAACATTATAGATCATATCTTGTCTATGTTGTAATAATAACATAATAGGCCTCTTGTTGTTAGATTTTTTCAATGTCAGGCATTATTTGAGCAAGGTATTGTGTCATTTGCTCTAGTTTTTGGCCTTGATAAGGAGGTACAATCACCAAATATTATGCTAATCATTTGTGCCATTATTCAAGATATGTAATTTTATAAGATGGATATGGATCCATTTCATAAGCTATGCCATCATATGAAGTTTAAACAAAAAGATCATTGGTCATGAAGTTCTCATAGTCCAGATTATACATGGTCCTGCTATATGTGTAATAAGGCATGTTTGTATCTATGATAGGTCTCATGAAAAATAAAGGGCCTAAAGGTAACAAAAAATCAAGGTATAAAAAAATAACCTTTGACTCTATAAAATAGGTATAAAGGGTAAAACAACTAAACTAGGAAAAGATAGAATAAAATAAACTCAAAATTGGTCTAATAAATGACACTAATTTTCCTAAAGGTGGTTATAATCAGTGGAAAAAGTAACACATAGGCTCAAAAATCATCTAAATATAAGTTACTAATTTTACCAAAGTTGGTTATAATCAGTGAAAAAAGTGTCTAGAAAAAGTAGAACAATTTTGAACTAGGATCAAAAGATAGCAATGATTTTCCCTAAGGTAGTTATACTCATCAGTGCAAAAAATAAGGATAGACTCAAAGACAAATAACCCAAACAAAAACTCAAAAACAATTAAACTAAGGAAAATGTCTTGGATGAAACTTGATAATTGGCTTACTAAGGCTTGATATTTGACTCACAAGAGACTATTGGAATAATGGAACTAGGACATTCAAAATTTGGTACAATAAACTTAAATAAAGTACGTAGTAATAACTTAGATCAAATCACTCTAAAAAAAGGTATAAGATAAACAACAATCACTAGGCCTAGGGAAGGGGTGTTTTATATCAAATAGGAAATCAAGTAAAATAATCTAAAATCAAAAGGTAGACAACCTAAGCCCAAATTAGATGAGGCTTTGACATAAACTTCATTAGTTTAGGATTTTCACTTTGAAAGGTTGAGTTTCATATTTAATACAAAAATACTCAAATGTTCTAGGGTAAAAGAAGTAGACCAAAATTGACAACATAACTACACATTTGAAATAAGAGAGGTATAAAAATGGTTTGGAAATTGGTTTCAAAAATGACAATAGATTAGAAATGATTTAGGTAGCATAACAACACTCCTTCAAACAAATGTCATGACAATGGTTTTAGACTCAAAATTCCAAAGTAAAGGTTTGAGATGAATAAGTGACACATAAATAATGTTGTAATAAATATCTAACACAAAAAGTGTGACACAAAATATATAGAGTAACACCTCTTAGGCTAAAGGGGTGTGAAAACAACGTGACATTTTGGACTTGTTTTGATGTGATAATATAAACAAATAATTTTAATCTAAAAACACACATGTAAATCAAATAAAATATAAGTAACACTAATGGCTTATCCTATCTCTAAAACTAACATGGGTGTGTGTAGCTTCTACCAAAGTTTCCATTGATATATCAATACTTTTAAAATTAAGTGTTAATCCAAAAATTAAAGTACAAGTGTAGGTAGATTTTTTAAATCCCCATATATCTCTCAAGCATTGATATGTGGCATGAAATTAGAGTGAGTATCACTCAAAATTTGGAAATAAATTCCATGGCAAGTGGGGTTGACTAAAAAACCTTTAAATTTTATGTGCACTAAATGGTCCCAAAGGTGGCTAACATAATGGCACAATCACATCAATTGGGTTCACACCTGATAACTTAATATGAAAGGGTATATTACTTTGTATAACAACTCCAACCATGTACTACTTATTATATTGTAATGTTTATCAAGACTTGACATAGGATTGCATTAGGATCGAAGAGGCTAGCCAATCAACCCCCTAGCAATCTCAATATCATGTGCCCAATTTATATACCCCACCATGAAGTGGGGTTGGTATGATGCTATAATATGAAACCCTAGGTAAAATCACCCTTATAAAACTTTTGAGGGAGAAATAGGTTCCCTCTTACAAGCTAAATGCAATCAAATAAATTATAAAGACTTTAGAGGTTGTTTCTAGGTCACCCAAGTCACTCAGATCTTGGGGAGAGAATACATGACATTATTTATGACAAGACCAAATAAACAAGGTATTAAACTAAGTGTTTTTGGTCACTTGAGATCCATAAATGGGATAAGGGGAGAGCATACACATAATAATTTTTTATTTTCCACAAACAAAGAAAACTAACTATGAACTTTGAAATTTTAGCTAGTCACACAAAATAGACATAAGTGAAAAAGATCTTAAGATCTCTAACTAAAATGTATGTTCCTTTTAATAGCACTAAATCTAAGTGTGATTTAATTTTGGCTCTTTGGCCTTGTTTTCAATTTTAAAAACTTAAAACACTAAAATATAAGTCTGATTAAGTGGATTTTAAGCATCTAACAAAAGTGTATGTGAGATTTTAATAATACCTAAGCCTATCTCTTTCCACATTAGGTCATACAAAATGTTAGAGGGTTTGTTTGTCTTCAATACAAAAAGAAAATTAGTAAACACCAATCCATTTTGAGCTCTTAGGTTTTGGAAAACATAGATCAAAGCTTCTATTTAGAAGGGCAAATCTAGTGTTTTCCTACAAACACAAATAAAGAGAAACTTTGGTGAAGCTACCATTTAGTAGGAAAAATCCACTTGTTAGGTCAGGTAAAGCCACAAAAAATAATATAAAAATAGGTTGACACCATATTAAATTACTTGGCAAAGTTGTTATTTAACATGGTCAAAGTTGCCAAATCTGTAGAGCAAAGCTACCACTTAACAAGCCAAAGCTATAATTTAGTAGGTCAAAGCCATAGTTTTGAAGATTTTATTTCTACACACATAAATATCTAAAATAAACACATGACTAGAAAATCCACCATTACACTAGGTGAAGCCATCAATTATTCAAAAAATAAAATGAAATTAATTTTAAGGCTAAAACTTTAAACTTAAAAAATTAAATGTAGTTTTTAGTAAAACTAAGGTTAACATATCATTTTCCTTGGCCATATAGGATTCATGGTCCCACCAAGAATACCATTATGTACCTTAGGTGTTTGAAAAGTAAAAAAAACATAGATTAGTCCCTTGTTAGTCCAAATGACAAAAATCAAGCATAAATATACACTAGGACTAAACACTTTTGCCTAAGAGATAGGGAGAGCATAACATAAGTAAGATAATTAAATAGAGATTAAGACAATATAGATTTATTACCTCCTTTATCTATTTTGATGCTTACTTATTGGCATAAATATGTTTGTGCTTGACCTATGATGATTTGAGTCTTCTAGTAATGCTCTTCCATAGTGGTAGTATCTCTCAAATAGTCACTTGTGGCTTGGTGTAAAACTTGGTATAAATTATGCATTATAACAGTACTCTAAAAGGGCTTCAAGAAGATATTATAGTAGAATAACCTTACACACAAATATTTTTGGCATACGGTATGGGCACTTATATTTATATCTCTAAGAACCAATACTAACCCTAGAGAGATTAGGTTAAATTCTAACTTGGTTTGAGTCAAAATGAACCTGGGTTGAGTCTAATTTAACCTAGGTTGAGTCAAACTAAACCTATATTGGGTTAAAGCACTCATGAAATATTTAAACCTTAGTTTTAAATATTTTTAAGTCATGACAACTCAATTTAGATATTTTTGAGGTGTGACTCATATGTTTGGAATATTTAAGAAATAATAAATCATTTCATTATCTCCTTTGACTTTTTGACTTCATATTTGGCTAAAATTTCCTTTTTTGGTAAATGAAATTCATTAATTTGGTTTGGAATTTTTGTTTATGAAAGTTAATAAATATTTGTAATGTAATTAATCTTTCTTAGTGATTTTTGGATTTTAGAAATTATTTTAAATGTTATGAATTAATAATTTGACAAGCCAAAGGTGTCAAATTACTAAGTTGTAATTTGACTAGGGTTAAAATAAAACTTAGTTATTGGTGCATATAAGGTAATATGACAAATAAACTAGGCTCACCACATTTTTGGGTAATTAAATTCCTTAGATGGATGAATTTGGGAAATTCAAGTGATTTCTAGGCTTAAATTTTCATTCACTGGAAATTGAACTAAATCCCAATTTAGGAATGAAAGTGGACCAAACTAAGTTTCTACAAAATTTTAATGCATGATTAACCTTAGTAGGTTATATTATCAATTTCAAGGAATTTTTTTTCTTATTGTAAAACATGTTTATATGGATTCCCAAAAACTATATTTATCTTATTGGCATGAATATGATTAAGACAACCATGCACTATAGAAGGTACTGCACAATGATTTTGTATCCAAGAATGTTCCAATAACATATCAAAAACTCCCATATGTGGCATAACTAAAAAGGTAATGGTCATATTGTTGGACCAATCTAAAGAGGTAAATAAGTCTCACCAAAAACTTGTTGTAGTTTCCCATTTAATGATTTTATAATTTTAGTTAAAGGGAATAAGTCATCATGTGTGTATCCTAAATGTCTAACTAATGTCATGGTACATATATTATCAATAACATGATTTTTAATCATAACACTATGTATCGGTTGATTATCAATATATGCCTTGATAAATAAGGAATGAAGATCTGAGTCATCATCCATAATATCACTATCATCAAATGAAATAGAAGGTTTTAGAACCATATGAGGTATTTCATGTATAAATATACCAAAAATACCATATAATGGGTGAACATAATGGGATGGAGGAGGATATGCATTATATAACATTTCCATTTCTAGAGTTTTCTTAGAATGATATTGTAATGGATTATTGAATATATTTTGGTTTTGTTGATCATATTATTGTGATCCTAAATCTATGGGAAAATCCTTAGAGGTAAGTTGATCACCATAAATAAGGTCCTATATATTATGGTCTTATCTATAACATTTTTTTTTAGAATGCCTTGCACTTTGGTGTTATTCATAATAGGCATTGGCATCATATCCTTTTGGTAAAGTTTGAATTGTATCAACCACCATAGGAGGAGGGAGAGATATGACATGACACTCTACAAAATTTGGAATTAATGAAGCTATAGACTCAGGTAATCATTCAAATGATCTCTTGGTTACATTAGATAAGATAAACCTATTAGGTTGTTGTAACATTATATTAAACATGGTAGTTGTGTCCTTTTTAGCCTCAATAGGTTTTGTATTGTAACTTAGATTGATATGAAACTTGTTAGTGGATGTAGTTGGTGTATTAGCTACATATTTGAGTTTGTTTAATATAATAAGATTCATTTCTCTATCTCAAACAATGTGACATAAGTCATACAAATATTTGAATTTATTGAAAATAATAGACTCATGTAAAGGATTGAGTAAACTTTATTTGAATATGTCTTAAAGTTATTTATCCTCCATTGAATTTGTCATTTTGGCCAACATTGTATTATATCTCAAGATATATTCATTAGTTTGTTTATTGGTTCCTTATTTTATATTATATATTTGTAATTATAACATATTTTAAGTAATGTTGACTAAAAAATATGTTAAAAATTGATCAACTAGGGATTTGAATGCTTTTACTAATTGTGTTGGTAGATAATATAACCATCTAAAAGCATAGTCTTTTAATCTTATTGGAAATAATTTGGTTAAAAACTTATCATTAGATGCATAATTAAGGAATGCTACATAAAAGGATCAAATATGTTGCTCAGGGTCACCCTTGAAATCATAAAGTGTGAACTTGGGTGCAACAAAACTAGTTAGCAAAGGGTACAAATATATCTCAAGTATAATAGGGTTGTACAATACAACTTTTAAATAAATAGAATGAGGTTATTTCATATAGTTTTTCTCAATATTGGTAATATTAGGTTGCAAAATTTTTATATTTTTTAAAATATTTTTCACATTTTGATCACTATGGTTTGAAGTACTTCTGGTTCCCATGGAAAATGTAGAAATAGTTGTATTTGGTTTAGAGAACAATTTTTTAAAGACAACCCATTCCCCCACTAGATATAATATGTAATGTTGTGATCAAGGGGCAAGAAAAAGGAATATGGGGATATCCAATAGCTCAAATAACATGATAAATAGATGCACATGGTTGTTCATATATGTTCTTAGCCATTTTAGTGTCTAATATTGTATAGAGGATCTTATAAAGATCTTCAATATTTTCATGAATACTTTCATGAAATAATGCAATAGCCTTAACTTCATGATATACTTGTTTATTTTCATGTGTTTCATTATCTTCATGATAAGATATATATTCTATAAGAACTATTTTAGTATGTGGCTCATTATTATTTGCACTCTCATTATTAGGAGAATTTGACATGGTATTAACTTGAATCATTTTAGGTGGCCCAAGGGGAATCTCAAGATATTTAACAAGAACACCGCATAATCTAGGGCTACATTTAAATTGAATGCAAATAATAGAATAGATCTAAATACAAACTACAAATAAATACCTTAGGAGGCTAAAAACCCTATAATAAGTTGAGATTTACTTGGAAGACTCAAAGGCTAGGTTCACCAAATGTTTAACCCTTTTCAAAATTAAGAGTTGGGAGGAATAAGCTATCAAAGACTAAGATAACCTATTCCTAAAAGTAGAAAAATTTAGTAATCCAATTTATCATATTCAAATTCAATATTGATGATGAAAATATTAAATATAGAAAGTATAATGCCAAACAATATTTTGATTACACAATCATGAAGAAAAATACTTAGATTATGCAATGATGTGCAAACATATATGAAATGTATAAGTGTGAAAACAAGTTTTTTGATGTTTAGAAACTAGTTATTAGATTTTAGAAATATTCTTTCTAGATTCTTAGACATTTGCATCACCCTATGGACACTTGTATCAATTTTACTATTTGAATTTTGATACAATAGTCATGTACAAAATATTTGATGTATCAATATGCAACCTCCTATGTCTTTCTAGGTTTTATATCACCTTTCATTTAATGTATCTAGATATCATGCATAGGCTATTGATGACTATTTTAAACTCAAACCCTATCTCTCCACCTTAGGTTAGGTTACCTTGTCAAAAATGTGTTAGTAGGATCATGGTGTGGAGTTGACCTCAAAGACCTCTCTATCAATGAACACTGCCTACATAGACAATACTGCAAGAAGGGCCTTTGAATTATGTAGTTTTTTCCTGTGTGTGGGATGTGTGCGCACAAGGGTGAAATATATAATATGCCAATGCATGTAGTGATTTATATTGTAACTTGAAAAATATGGCTCATGGACTATATTTTGAGTGCTTCAAACATGTTTTATGATTAATCCTATGATTGGTATGAAAATATGAGTGAATAGGGAAGAATATCATAGTTATGAAAGTAATTGATCTTAGATAAGTGATTTCTTGATAATTTTTAGATGTACAAATGAATTGGATTTGACTTGTATTTATACCAGATATTTTGAAAAATCCTCACAAAAGGATTAATGACATTCTTAGGCCAACCCATATGCTTCAAAATATTTTAAAATTTGAGTGTTTGTATGGTAAGGACACTTGGATTGGATTATGGAGAGTAGCATCAAATTTACTCTCTTTCCCTAAACATAGCTACCTAGGATAAAAGAAAGTTGTTAAGGTTATGTAACTGATTGTGAAGGATATATATCAAATTTTAGTAGTTTTATGGTTACAAGTGATCTAGATAATAAAAATAATTAGGATTTGAATAAGAATTAAGTAATTAAAATTATTGAGGTGGTGAGTGTGCACCTTTTATGCATTCATAAATGTATCATGTCTATAAATCAATCCTAGATTGGAGAAGATAGAGCATACCTACACTTTCGATTGGGAATACATTTTTTAAGCAGGGGCATAACCAATATGGGAATCTACTAGACTTGATTAGGGGATCACTTGTCATAATACACCATGTTAATAAGGGTTATAAATCTTACAGTTGAACACAATCATGCAACAACCCTAAAAGAGTCCTAAGTTTAATGTTCACTCTATTCTAATAATAAGAAATTAAATATAATCTAGTGCACACCAAATATTATGACACAAAGTGGGGGTTATAAATAAAACAAATTAAAATAAACATGCATAAAAGACATATACTCATGTCAATGTATACAAAATCCTAATTCATGGGAGAGAAGCATATTTGCATTATCTATCTACTATCACAAAGGAGAAATAAAGTTAAGAATACTTACCTTTGATGATAAACCCACTGAGACTCAATCTCTCTCTTGGACAAGATGATTCGCAAGAGATTATTGTGGTATTTAAGGATAATAAAGACAAATTATCTCTTGGATACACAACCTATGTATGCATCCAAAAGACTTCTTCACAAGACAAGATCCATATCTCCAAATAAAGTATGGAACCCTAAGATTTATTCATCAGTATAATGGTTGATAAATAGATTTTAGTTTGTACTTATTATTATTCACCTATCTCTTCTCAAATGGTTGGAAATTAAATTCTATATATAGGTAGATCTTGCCCTAAATCCTTCAAAATATGTCAGTTGTATGAGGTTGACCTAGTTGACCCTGCATGTTTTCAGGAGGCAAATCACTAAGACCTGAGCTAGGTTGGCCAAAGGGCTGATAAAAATCCAAGTGAAAAATATCCCTAAATAGTAAAAGGTTGACCCAATCAACCCTATATAGTAATCAAAGGTTAAAAACTATATAGGGTTAACTTAGTTGACCTAGTACAGTCAATTAGTGAAAAGGGGTCAAGGTAAGAACAAGAATGATAAAGAATGACATAATTATTGGAATGGGTACAATAGAGAATAAAAAGCTTAATGTAAATTATTTTATGAGACAAGTGTGTAGATGACAAGTGGCAAATGGGACAACAATCTTATGAAGTGCCAATGGTCAGTGCACCCCTTTCTTGGTACACCCCTTAAGGTATGCATTTAAAATGATTGAGAATTGATGGGTTATTATAATATACAAAGTGTCATTAATTTTAAATTTTTTAAAATATTATATGTATACGTATACCTCACTTGAAGCTCATCATGTGTCACGTAAGTGTAACACAGGATGGTGCTTCAAAAAATAAAACATGATAACACATAAAACTAATGCGAAGTAAAGTGTAGTAAGTAGAAAATAAGATAAATGAAAGGATAGAATTGAAAAACACATACCTTTACTTAAATTAATTCTAGAGATAAAGAAGTATATTGAATGAGATGTGAAGGTGTCTAATGTGAAGAACACTAGGCAAACCTGTAGAAGTTAGTGCAAAAAATATCCAAAAATATTTTTTTTGGAAAATAGGAATATAATAGTGGAAAATAGTCTCTAGATCATCATGAATCCAACACATTTTATGGTTTTAAAAATGAATGAATAGAAACAAATTTATAGGCAAAATAAGGAATCTACAGGGAAATAATTAAAAGATTTGAATTTTGAAAAGTGTTTTTAAATAAAGGAAATAGTCATTTGGTTATTTTGACTTGTGAAGGAGAAAAAAAAGAGCTTTGGAGACCAAATGAGCTAGGATGGTGAGGATATGACAATCTAGATGAGGAAGAGCTCTAGGAGCAGCAATGAGTGCACTACAGGTATGCAACTAAGAATCTTAAGCCACTTTTTGAGTATTTTGTTGAAAATTTTAGAGTTTTTAGATGTCAAAATGAAGCAAAATTTGATTATATAGGTAGGAAAAACTATTAAGCAAATGGTTTTGAATAAATTAAGAAGAAAATTGAAAAAAAGAAATTTTTAGAAAATGCAAGGGGTTGGCAGTAAAAAATAACTAGGTCAATCTAGTCAACCCAGTACGTTGAAAATAGTGAAAAACCACACTACCAACCCAGTAGGTATGTGTCGACCCTATACATTTTGTAGACTACCGACCTAGTACAATTTGCTAACTAATCCAAAAAGTCTTGAATGATAATGCAGTATTAGGGAGGGAAAAAGAAGAGGGGTGACTTAGATTTTTAAGTCAACCAAGTCAAAAATAAGGAAATTTTAATCAAACTATGTTGACCAAAGAACTAAAATGGTACAAAAATGCATGAAAAAGGCCAAAAGAAGACTAGAATGGCCCAAAATGATCATGTAAGGGCAAAAAGGACCAAGTAGGATAAAAATAGAATTGTAAAAATAATGTATTGTGATTATACATGACATGAAAGATATAATATATCTTTTGTTATTTTTTGGTTACAAGGATGACCTAGGTTATATATATTGGTAGACATGTCCTAGCTACTGGATCTACTAAAGCATCTAACCATAGGAGATAGAGCTAGGCTAGTAGCTATAGGCCTAAGAGGGATATCTAACATGTGTAAGATTCCCTTGAGAATGGATATATTATTCATGTTCCTTGGATGATGGGAATGACTAACTAACACCTTCAGATGGGAGGTAGATGGGGACATGGTGGAGGTAGCTATCACTTTGGAGGATGTGCATGCCATCTTAGGGATACTAGTAGTAGGAGCACTAGTGACTATAGGCATACCAAATAGCTTGGAGGAGAATAAAAAATTAACCATGTAGGCTATAGGCTTAGATATGATATTGGTAGGTAGGAGAGTTAGTATGTTTGACGTATATACATCATAGATTATAGATATCCAAAAAGATATGATAGGAATTGTGACATATCAAGTGGTATGTCACAAGTTAGATGTCAAGCTACCACTATTTTTGGTTGCCTTAAGTAGGATGATCCTAGAGGAGGGCATATTATATGATCTTAGATCTATCATCTGGGTCTAGCTCATATATGATCTATATGAGAATCTAGTTAGAGGGAAGAAGTTGATAAGACCGATCATATTATTAATGGCTTGGATATATGAGAGGTTTCCCATATATCATCTGAATGGGTTGCCCATGTTGTTGATGATATGTTACCTCAAGTGTAGAGATGTAAATAGTACCAGGTAGTGTAGACTATGCCCTACATGCTAACAGTATAGATGGTGAGATATGTAGACATAATGTGACATCCATATGGATGTATAATGACTACATGGCTAAGCTAGGACATAATTTCACTAGCTACAATGAGGATAGAGGTTGTTAGACAATATACATAGTGGAGAGATTCACATTTAGTGTCATGCATACCAAGACAAATGGGATTACCTCATGCAATAACACTAATATTGATGCTCGAGTAGTGGGCTCAACATGTGAGAGGGCCATAGGGGAGGAGGGGATTGGGGACACCAGTGATGAGGTTGATGTTAAAACCACATCATGAGTGACCATGGAATGGGCAAGCATGATAAGGAGTAGAGAAGGAGAGGGGTATAAAGGTAGTGGCACTAAATATACCACCACTAGCTCTATAATGAGATGAACTATGACCATTGAGGACATGAGGTTGATGGAAGCAATAAGAGTAGGATAGAGTGGAGACTATCACCATCCCTAATGACCCAATAGGTGAGCTAGAGGAGAGTTGGATGATAGAGAGGCTACTTAAGCATAGGATAAGGTGGATGTGAGCCATGACAGTCAGATTTGAGCCAAGGAGGTGACCTATAGAGGAAGTGATAGAAGGTAATATGGATGGAAAGATTATGATAAATGATCACATGGATGGCAAGACCATAGTGGATAAGACACAAATAGGTAATAAATATGATTAAATTATTGTTTAAGTTTTTATTTTAAAATAGAGATTAGAGATAGATAGATATTGTGAGGTATAATAATGGCATAATATATATCTAGGTATGATTTTGTAAGCATAGATAAGGATGAGGAGGAGAGATGGGGGTCCATTTTGAGGGGAGAACTATTTGACATCCTAGATGAGACTTAATAGTTGTATGACCTTACTACATTAGAGGACCCTAGTGTACCATCTATCCTAGGTTAGGTGAGCTAGTTCAAATTAGTAGGAGAGGCAATAAGGTAAATATAAGCACATAGAGAGAGGATGCATCCACTAGTAGATATAGGTGTGGGTAAGATATGGGAATGGTAGGACTTGAAAGAGGAGAGAGCTATGTATTTGGATAAAGTAACATAGATGACATAGGCATATATAACAACCCTAACCCAAATGTCATAGGTGTAGGAGTAGGAGAGAGTGACACACATGGTGACCTTATCCTAGTTGGTGTAGGTATAGGCACATGTGGAAAAAAATATAAGGATAAGTATATGGATTTAGATCTTAGATGGCCTCCTTACAACATACTATTTGGAGGATTCAGACTGAGGCCTTGATAGGCAACATGGCTAGGCCATAAGATAGACAAGATAGATCCCAACCACAGAGTTGAAACATTATATATGGTTGTACTTGTTATTTTAAAAACTCATGAAGTGTGTGTGTGTGTGTGTGTGTCATTTTGGTATATTGATGTTGATTGTGTATGTTGTTATTATGGTTATGGCTATGGATGCTTTGGATATATTTATTTCTAGCACATGTATTTAGCTATTTATTTTATATGCTATAAAAAATATATGAGACACATTATGTAGGAAACATGCATGGTTAAAAATAAATTGGTAAAAAGGACCTAGTAAAATATAATAAATAAAAAATGTACTACACACTATTTCAAGTTGGGAAATATGTAATAACAAGAAAATGACTAAGTATAAAGAACCAAGGGATGGTAAAACAAGATGGTAAAAAGGAATTTGTTCTTAAACCAAAGTGAAAGATTTTTTCATCAAATTAAAACAAGTAAAATCATACTAAATCACACTAGGAAGTATGAAAACAATGTAATAAAATTGAAGGTATGTAAAAGGGCACAAATGGTATAAAAAAAAATTAAATTAATTTAATCAATTATACTAAATCATGTTGGGAAGTATAAGAGATTAAAAAAATTAGAAAAATATTGGTCTTAAATTGATCACACTAATTCAAGATGGGAAGTATGAAAATTTCAAGAAATGGTTGTATTTTTACATGCACTCAGAAAATAAGAAGATAAAAGTGAAAGAGAAATGAAGTAAGCATAAAACACACTAAATCAAGTTGGGAAACATGTCAATGATGTGTAACTTCATAATCAATCACATCTTATCTAATATTTGACACATGTAATTTTATTTTTAACTTGTATTATTGGAATTTTTTTAAGGAATGTCAGGTCCTATCCATGATCTTACACTAAAACTCATAAAGAGAACACCATTTGGGTGGAAAAATTAGGACAATTGGGTAACAAAGGATGTGGGTAATAGGAAAGAAAAAGGCGGTAATTTGTGAGGAATATTGGGTCCTAAGGGGAGTGATTAGTATAAAAAATAATAGTCCTCAATAAGAAATATGAGGGATATAGGGAATGAAAAATAGAGTGTAAAAATAAATACTTAGATATTTTTTGAGAAGACCTTAAGAGACAAGAGGCATACTAAGGACATGAGAAGATACTAAGTGACTAGTGACCATCAATGTTTAAAGGAAACTTGTTCACTATAGACACAAAGCTTTATAGGCATATAAGAATGATACTAAGGTCAAATCATGAAGGAATATTGGTACAAGAAAAGGTAAAATGTAACTACCTTCCCATGACATGTTCCCCATTTCTCAAGACCCCTTACAGAGCTGTCGATTTACTGTGAAGTTTAAGTACTTGCATAAGAAAGTAGGTAGCACTAAAATATTTTTTTTATTATCCTTTTTTAATCTACTGGCCTACCATACCCCAAAGGATGTTGAATCTACCATGAGGCCAAATATGGAGTTTGAGCTTCAACTAGAAGAAGGAGATGTGATTTAAATCACATCTTTTAGTGTGATTTGGCTTCTAAGAATATTTTGGCCTTTTATATCATTGTCTTTTATAAAATGATTTGGAATTTAACTTTTTATGGATTTTTAATATTCTTCCTCCATATGGATTTGGAATGACCAATAATGAGAGATATAGTGATACACACGAATGAGCTTTAGGTTAGGGCTAAAGGCATCTAAGTAACCAAAGACAAAGACTAACTAGGACACTTAGGATTAATAATGAACTAGTATGTGATATCAAATATCAACCATGTATATGCTTAGTTTGAATAAAAGGAAGGAGGGAAAAAGGAGATCCAAAGTGGATTGATATAAGGAAAGTATAATGAGATGAATTTTTTTCTAACTGATCACATGGTAATAGGAGATACTAACCAAAGGGAACAAGGTTTGTATAACCAAGTCACAATGATAATTGTCTATGAAAAATAGAGATACGAAAGAAAACAATCTTGAAGACATAATAAGAGATTTTTGATAAAAACTCAAGAAAGAAAGAGAAAACAATGATAAATCAAGATAATCATATGCAAGTATAAATGACAATATAGAAAGATATAGTACAAAAGGTAAAATCACTATATAAGAAAAATATGAATTTGACACAATGTCAAATGATATAATAGATAGATTAAAAAATATAATTAGAGAACACATACAATCAAGATGTAAATGTAAAGGCACCATGCATGTACTCATAAGAATTGATAAATCTACCCACACACATTATCCAAGACATCAGATAAATATCTATGAAGCTAGATATGAACTATTGATAATATCTCATTAATATTTAATGAAAATTGTAAAAAAATTTATCTTCTAATCTCCTCAAATAAAAAAGTAGGAATACTTGATGGATCATGCCAATGAGGGAAATTAGGGAAAGGATGCTTGAAATAATGCATGGGAATAGGATCTATGGGAGATATAAGAATCACTAATGGAGAAGGATCCATGGGTGAGGGATTCATGGGTGGATAAGGATCCACAGATGAGGTAAGGTCTATAGGTGAAGGAATCATGGGTGGAGGAACAAAAGGTGATGAAGGGACCAGAGAGGGGATGGAACCACTATAGTTGGAGCCATAGGAGAAGAAGGATAAGCCTTCTTACAAGAATGACCTATGAGAGGAATAGAAGAAGATCTAGGAATAACTATAAGGTGATTCTTAAGTTTTAGATTGAGGTAAAAGCAAGTTTTGAAGGGGCCCCGAAACCCTATTACAATGAAAGAAAGAAAGATCATCCAAGACCACAGGCAAAGCCTAAAAAATACTACAAGGAGGTAGAAAAAATAGGTTTTTAATGGACCTGAAACCACTAGAAAGACTACCAGTCAAAACCCAGATTTAACAGAGATCTGGTTTCACCAAAGGCAAAGGATTACAAAAAGAAAACAAAGAACAGAACCAGTTACTAAACCAACAAGAAGAACCAGATTATTCATCCAGTTCCAATATCATTTTCATAGTTTATTTTCCTTTCATAACAGTATCCTGGGCAGTGGTTGCCTCCAACATAGCTCCTTTTTGTGTACCCTTCTTTCTAGAACTTTGTCTCATCCTTTTGCTGGGTCCCTCCAGGGCTTTGGTCTCCTCATTGGCTCTTTTACCTATATTGACAGCAGCATCACAAATATTGGACGTAACTTCCTCCATTTTCATTTTGTTGTCCTTAATAAGTTCCTAGAGGTTATTTTCATAGGCTTTGAGCTTGACTGGGATCTCCCTTATCTAATTTTCCATATTGTTTATTTTGTTCCATACAGCTTTCAGGGTGTCTTCCATAGTTTCCACTTTCCTCTTAAGATCCATAATCTCCCTACACGTCCAAGAATCAAATTGGGATGATGCCTCTACTTTACAATTAACCCAAGTCATAGGTGTGTGTGTTTCATCATTCTATTTTTTCCCTCTCCATTCCTCAGAATTTTTATTGGGACTGTTCCTGGCTTCTTCAAAGATATCCTCTCGACTCTTTTGTTCCCGCTCTTTAATTCCAGTTTGAATTTCCATATCTGTATCTTGATTATCATCCTGACCTAAAATTTCCTTTTTGTTCTTTGAAGTTGGGTCCTCAACAGGGTCATCTCGAACAAATTCATCCTCTGACACTTTCTGGTTTTCCTCCATATCTACAGTTCTATTTGCAGAATCCTCCTCTGTGTTGACATCATCTTTTTTATTCTTCTCAGAACATTCTTCATCCTCATTAGAGTTTGTATCCCAGCTTTCAGTTCCTTCTTCTTCCTCTGAGTTTTCCTCCCTGGGTTTTTCAATTCTCTCCCATTCCTTATCTTCTACATTCTACTTTTTAGCACTAGGGAGCTTGATTTTGCCTTTCCCATTTACACTTTCACTCTTTTTGTTCCCTGACACCTTATTTTTCCCCTATTTGGGGTGCTTTACCATTGCACTATTCTTGAAGTAGCCTTCGATAAGCAGAATAAGGCCTTCATGTAGGATAGGGCACATTTCCTTTTTCCTATGAGCATATAAACTTTGGACCAAGGAGAAGCGAAGATAAAAGGGAAAAGACAAACTAACCTTGTGCCTGAAATGGTTAAGGAAGACAAAATGGAACTTGTGCACACGCTTACTTCTTCCATCCAGGATGAAGTACTCCCTTATGCAGCTTAAGACATCCCTCCATATCCCTTTAATCTGATCCAATTCATAGAAATCCCCATTCTTGACCAGCTTCTGCTCTTCCTCATCCATTTTGGGGAACTTACAAAATGCCTCATTCAAAATGCTTGTCTGCTTAGAAAATTTGAGTCCATCCGTAGGCAGCCCTGTTACCTCAGCTATAAAATCCTCTGTTAAGTTCACTGTGATACCATGCAGGGTGACCCTTTCATCAGACCAATTTTTGAAAAAAGACGTAGTGATATGCGGCTTTGATCCATGGAGTCTTTCCATGTAGCTCGCAACTTTTCCTTTCTACAGAATTCTCCAGACTTCTTGTTTCTCTCTCCATTCATCACAGCTCTTGGGTTCCTATTTTCAGGGTTCTCCCTTCCTTTCGCATGCCATACTTATTTTCTTTGAATCCCAATTTCTATGGTCTTTACACTGAACCCACCTACTACCAAATTGATTGGAAAGTCAGCTTTGTTTGTGCTTTTTTAGGATCCGCTTCTCACTCTTGAGGGCCTTCCTCTTTAATGATTGTTTTCCTTTCCTTGCGCTGCCACTCCTCCTACACATTATATTTTTATTACACTCCAATATTTCCTTCCTTTGCATGGGTTGCATCATGAAGAATGAGCACCCTCAAATCCACATTCTTTTCTAATGTTTCATGCCACCTCACTATTTGACCTTCCCAGACTGCACAATTAGCTAGCCAATCTGCAACACCATTGGCTTCACAAAAGGTGGTGGGTTATAATCACTTCTTCAAATTTTTTTAATAATGTTTTCATCTCCATTACCTTATCCTCTATGGTCCAAGACACAGTATTTCTATTATTAAGAATATTTATAATATTCAAAGAGTCCCCTTCAAGCCACAATTTGGGATATCTCGAGTCCACAGCTAATTTGAGGGTCTGAAGGGCAGTTGTAGCTTCGGCAATGTGGTAATTCAATTTACCAATGGGGATTGCAATAGCATCAATTACCATTCCCATATGGTTTCTCAAGACTCCACCACAACCTGCATTCCTCGGGTTCCCTTTGGCAGCACCATCAAAGTTTCCTTTAATCCATCCTTGAGGGGGAACATTCCATGTAACTCCTGACCTGGGATTATCAGGTTTACCAATAAGATTATCCGTCCTCAAGGGATTATCCACTTGGAGGGTAGAGCTTGGATTCTTTTATAATAAAAAATTCTCCTTTAAAGCTCTAATGATGTTCTGTCCTACCACCCATCCAAGAAGTTCTTTATTTCTAAAGATTCGGTTATTTCTTTCCTTCCATATTCCCCACCAAATATGGGGAAGAGTAATTTTCCATAAAAAAAGGACTTTGGGATTCTTAGAAGGGGCAGGTACCAACTTTTGAGAGATAATTCCACATTTTTGTGGTGAATCCATGTAATGCCCCACAAATTGAGGATCTCCTTCCAAACAAGCCCCTGAGTGAAGGAACAATTCACGAACAGATGATCTCTATCTTCAAGGTCTTTTTTACAAAGAATACACCTGTTTACAATATTAATTTCACATTTCTATAAATTATCCAGAGTCAATATTTTGTTTTGGAGAAGGGTCCAGAAAAAGAATTTGATTTTAGGGATGAGCCCCTTGATCCAGGCTCTCATGCATAACGGTTTGCTACCATTTCCCTTAGAGGTGAAAATGGAAGAAACTTTAAACTGTCCACTTGGCTCATTGTGCCAAACAATGTTATCTTCTTGGTTAGGATATAGAGATATAGCATTTAGGGATAATTGAATATCCTTGAGATCTTGATCATAGCCAGTGAGGTTTACCCAAGAGTTGTTCTGCCAATATTGATTAACCGTTATTCCCACTCTTTGCTTGCATCTATCTATCACATCTTTATCTTGGATTTCTTCCTGTAACGGTTTTCCTCTTAACCAAATATCTTCCCAGAACTTCACCTTTTTACCATTGCCAACTTTCCATGAACTTCCTTCTTCTAAAACATGTTTTGTTCCCTGGATTGTCCCCCATATGGCAGAAGGATGAGAAATGTCCTGTGTAGTAAAGAATTTAGGGATTGACTTTGCCTTGAATAAGTACTTATGCTTCCATATTTTACTCCATTCTTTATTTTCCTTATAAACCCTCCACCCTTGTTTAGCTAAGAGGGATGTGTTCATACTTCTAATTTTCCTTATACCAAGTCCACCATCCCTGACAGGTTTGCAAATGTTATCCCATGCTATAAGAGGCATTCTCTTTTTCTCCTCAGTACCTGACCAAAGAAAGTTTCTCTGGATTTTTTCTATTACTTTAGCAAATTTAGTGGGGATTTTGAAAAGACTCAAAGCATACGTAGGTATGCTTTGAAGACTTGCTTTGAGGAGTGTGAGCTTTCCACCTTGGCTTAGAAGACTGCCTTTCCATCCTGCCAATTTCTTACTAAATTTGTTAATAAGTCCTTCCCAAAAAGCTTCAGGGGCTTTCGACCCTAAAGGGAGACCAAGGTAAGTGGAAGGAAAAGAACCTATGGAGCATTCTAGGATTCTTGCTATTTTGTTCTATCTATAAACTGGGGTATTGGGTAAAGAATACTACGCTTTTGTTCCAGTTAATCAGCTGGTCCAGAGGCAGAGGAATACAGATTTATAGCTTCCTTTAGAATTCTAGCTTCTGTGACTTCAGACTGTCCCATGAAAATAGCATCGTCCAGAAATTGACCATGGGAACATATTAAAGGATGTGAAGAGGGTTTTAGACCTTTAAATAATCCTCTACAAACTAAGTCCCCAAGGTATCGCCCCATACTATTGGCCATGATAATAAATAAAAATAGGGGAGATAGGATCCCCCTGTCTTAATCCCCTAGACGGATTGAAAAAATGAGACAAACTCCGATTTACCAACACATCTATAGAAGTAGTAGATATCAGCTGCTTGATTATATCAACCACTCTTTGTTCAAAGCCAAAGGCAATAAGGCTATTTGAAAGGAATAGCCAATCCACCCTGTCGTATGCTTTAGCTATATCCACTTTCATTAGGAACCCCTCTGTGTTAGATTTGAATAGAGAATGAATATTCTCATGCACCGTTATAACTGCATTGAGGATTTGTCTGCCTAGAATGAATCCATTTTGTTGATTAGCTATTAACGAAGGGATCACTTGAATAAGTCTGGTCGTTAGAACTTTGGAAATTATCTTATAGAAAGAGTTGCACAAACTAATCAGTCTGAACTGATCAGGGCATTCCACTCCAGCCTTCTTCGAAATAAGGCATAGAAAAGTGGCATTAACTTCCTTCAGCATCTATTTTGCTCCAAAGAACTCCTTCACCGCATTGCTGACATCCTTACCTATAAGTTTCCAGAGCTTTTGAAAAAAAACATGGGGAGAACCATCTGGTCCAAGTGATTCTTAAGTTGTTATTAAAGGATGTAATAATTATTGGTTGTGATGGGTGCCACATTGGTGCCATAGATAATACACCTCACCATACTTAGGCATATATTCAAGAAGTACCTTTGGGGGAGGTGTGGCTTTGTCTGAGGAAAGAGAGGAAGGATGCAAAGTATCAATATACTATTATAACTTATTACAATGGGTATAAGAATGATTATATATCCCATGGAAGTAATAAATACACGTGTGAGTGGTCTCAAGAGAATCACTCATAGAAGAAGGTATAACATGAGTGAAAGAAGCTGAAAAGGACTCATTGGCCTATTTGGTAGGCAACAGAGCCATCTTAGGTAAGGGAATACAAACCATCACCAAGATAAGGTTGTGATGGAGGAGGAAGGGAACTAGGATCAATGGAAGGGGAAATGGGATGAGAATCAAGGGTAGGCTCAACAACAATAAGAGCAAGAACATGCTCAACTATAACAAAAACTAGAATAGGCTCAACTATAGTGAGAAAAATAATGGGATTTGATAAGGGGTATACTGAAGGAGGAGTGGGATTTACATAAGGTATAATAAGGGTCACACTAATTGCAAGAGTAAAACAACTATGGTGATGAAGGAAATTACCAAAGTGGTAAGGCCTAGTCATAGAATGATCCACGAGCATACTCATACAAGGCTCCTAAAAAACTTGTGTATTAACACCATCGTTATGCTATGATAAAGAGGAAAAAATACTAAAATTAGGAACTATAAATAAAAGAAGATGGGAAGATACATGAAAATACTCAAGTAAATAAGAACAGTAATGAAAAATCTCAACATTAAGGGCTTATAAATGATTACCTAAGAATGGATCATCTAGGGATAACCATCATCACAATTTAGGGTATGAAGATCAATGACACAAGTAGGGATGACCTTATTATCTAAATAAGTGTGGTGAATATAATTTTAAGTCTTGGTCAAGACTATGGGAATGTCATCACAAGGAGGCTTTGTAATAATTAGGCTATAAGGAAGTAGGAAGCTATGAGATGAAGTGAGGTGAGAGATCATAAATTTTAAACTTTTGGTTAATCTTAATGGGATCATCATCATCAAAATCTAAGAGGTTATGAAGAATGTTCCTAATGAGTTTGGGATGTCCATTGTAACCTTGATTTTAATTATGGGAAAGTTAAGATGCTGAGACTCACAAAATATAACATTGGGCAAAGGTTCAAGAGTAGGAATCTTGAAGACACCATGATCATGAAATTGTTTAAAATTTCAAGGGTTAGTGTCACCTTAAAATTCTATAAATGGCTCAATTATGAGGGAATTTAATGCATTGGTATGTGGAAGAAGAAATAAATATCATATGGTGATTTTATGACCTACCAAGTAAGATGCTATAAGATAGGGAAAGTTAAATATCATCACCTTCATGTGAACAATGAAGGTGGGATGGTAATGGGAAACCACACACAACCTAGAAGAGGCATTTGCCTTCTATCATATCCTTGGTAGGTGCTGCATGTAGACTTGAGATACATTCTAAATATCCAAGGGTATTAATGAAGTGAGAGAGGCAATGCAAGTGCTAAAACCCTTGTGAATCAATGCATGCTTAACTTAGATATTTCCTATTTAAACACTAATGAATAAGGGAGGATCATCCACATGAAGCTTAATCTCATAAAAAATCATTGAATCTATGGGAATTTTAAGAAATAAAAGTGTCTATAGTTTTATCAATTTTGATAGACATCTCTTCACATTATTGTAATATACTATCCTCATATCCATATAAGGCTTCTTCCCATCCTACTAGGGGAGGATAAGGGATATTCATCTCAAAAATAGTTGCATAAGATGATTATATGATGTGGAGAAGTCTTCATAATCTCAAGGAATAGAATTTGGGATGGGATATTAGTGATTTCTATGATGGGATCTCACTCATCGTAACCCATAAGAATATTGTTAGATATAAGTGCATAATGAATAAAGAGGTCCTCAAAAGGAGGATCCAAATTGCATTAGAATTATGTTGATAAGAAAAGGAAGGTTTAGAACAAGGTTATAAATCATGTTGTGATGATGAAGTAGTTTATTCAAGTTAATTTTGAGAATTGGT